>SNQJ01S0208956.1:0-11413 GCA_010110895.2 Picea sitchensis | reverse complement strand
CAAGTATAAAAGTGAATCACTATAAGTAGCTTTAATATTTTATTTTAGAGTTATTTATTTTGCATGCAACTTTTCTTTTATAAAGTAACTTCATTGTAAAAGTGATCCCCACTTCTCTTTATAAAAGTGGATCACTTCATAAAACAATTTACACTATCAAGTGGTTCTTTGGTTACCGTTTATGCCTTTTTAAAAAATGACATAACTCTCACATCCGAAGTCCATTTTCAGTGTCGTTTTTTTTAAACCACATAACTTTTCGAGATATTTTCATCCAGATCATCAATTTTAGTTTTTAAATTCATATTATCTACAGATTTAATATGAATTCTTCCAATAATCTTTTTCTTACTAGCACCAACTACTTCCAATGGAAATCTCATATGGAAGATTTATTAAGAAGCAAAGGCTTGTATCGGATTACCTTGGGAAAGGAAAAAGCACCCACTGATGATGATAAAAAAGTCAAATGGGCTAATAGGAGTGACGAAGCACGTGGACTAATAAGAATGTCCATCTCTCCTGATTTAAGGTTCCACCTTAAAGAAATTGATGACCCCAATGAAGCTTGGGAAAAATTGAATCTGTGTTTGGTAAACTCAATATTATTCGAACACAACAGTTAGAAAATCAAGTACTAACATTAAATCTAAGTGATTTTTCTTGCCTTGGAGACTATCTATCTAAGTTTAAAACACTCAGAATTTTATGTGAAGAATGTGAGATAGAAATGGAGGAAGAGCGTTGCATCTATCTTATTATTTCTAAGCTAGGTAGTGCACATTCTGTGTTTGTATCTACCTTTTATGCCATGAGAGAGGCTCTAGGGAAAGATTATCAAAAACCCACTCTTGAGTCCTTTTGTGCTGCTTTGATTAGAGAGGAAGATAAGCTTGTACAACTTGAAGTGATCAACACTGCAGGTACCTCCAACAAAGCCTTAGTTTCCAAGCAGAAAGATAAACCCAAGTATCCCAAGAAACAACATTCTCGCTACAACAACAAGCAACATAAGGGTCCAAAACCCGTTCAGATAGCTTCAACTCCTAATGGTGACAAATGAGAAAAATATAAAAATAAGAAGATTGATAGACATTGCAACTTTTGTGATAAAGATGGTCATGATGAATCCAAATGTTTCAAGAAGATGGCAGCTTTAGAAGCAACGACGAAGAAGCACAACATCAATATTGATTCTACTTCTTCTTCTTCTTCTCATGGTCATGCACTTTCCGCTTCTGGTTTCTCCTTCAATACATTTTCTACTTCTTCTTCTGATGAGTGGTTTATTGATTCAGGAACATCTTATCATATAGCTAAGGATAAAGACATATTTTCTTCTCTAAATGAATGTAACACCAAGAAAATATTTGTTGGTGATGATAGATCTCTTAGTGTTGTAGGATCTAGAACAATTCAAGTAAATAATGGTCATTTCAATGATGTATTATGTGTTCCAAGTATTTCTTGTAACCTTCTATCAATATATCAAATCACTCATTTAGGTGAAGGTAAAACCGTAGAGTTTTCACCTCACCAAGTTGTAATCAAGGATCTAAAATTTCCCAAGCATGTTCTTGCAACTGAAATCGCTGATGATATTACCAGGTTGTACAAGTTTGACAACTTTGGGCCATCATATTTTTCATCAGTTTTTGTTGCTCATAGTGATGACTTGAGAAAACTTTGGCATGAGCAGTTTGGTCATCTAAACTATCGCTCATTGCAACAACTATGTAATCAACAGATGGTGACTGGTCTTCCTCCTGTTTCATGTAGAGATGGTGTTTGTGGCAGTTGTGTTCTCGACAAACATCATCGGGACAATTTTGACAAACGTGCCTCTTGGCATGCCTCGAGCCCTTTGCAGCTTGTTCACTGTGATTTGTGTGGTCCACTTGCTTCTCCTTCTTTTCCTGGGTGCAAGTATTTCTTAACTTTCATTAATGATTTTTCCAGACGTACTTGGGTTTACTTCTTAAAACTTAAGAGCGAAGTTTTTGACAAGATTTTGGCCTACAAGGCCCTTGTAGAAAAGCAATCTGGACATCAAATTCAAAAGTTAAGAACAAATAATGGAGGCAAATATGTAAACAATAATTTTACATGTTACTGCACTACACAGGGCATCCAAATGCAACACACTGTTCCATATACACCACAACAAAATGGTGTTGCTAAGAGAAAGAACCACACATTAAAAGAAATAACTAATTATATGATCCAATCTAAGGTATTAAGTCTAAAGTATTGGGTGGAAGCAATCAACTGTGCAAATTATATAGTCAATCTCACTCCCACAAAGGCTGTTAAAAATATAACATCGGAAGAAGCTTGGACTAAAATTAAACTAGATGTAAGTCACTTCCGTGTATTTGGTAACATAGCTTGGGCTCACACTCTTGATGAGAAAAGGAAAGCATTACAACCTAAAAGTGAGAAATGTATATTTGTTGGTTATTCTTAAGATGTCAAATGTTATAGACTTCTTCAACCACATTGTAATGAAATTATTATTAGAATAGATTTTAAATTTGATGAAAATCTCTTGGCCTGCGAGCCTAATTTGACGATTGTGCCTTATTCGGCCTGCAGGCCATCTTCAACGTTTGTGCCTTCTTCTGTTCATATTCTAGTTTTTTCTTTAGTTGATGACAGTGAGGATGAAAATCCACCTCTGCCTGCTCACCTTCCTCTAGATGAGTCCTTTGAACCTGAACCAATACCAATTCCACCGCTTCCTAGATGGGTCTGTTCAACACGAGAAGCAGGTGGTGGTCTTGTCGATGATCCTTCAAATCAACGTCGAATACGTTCACAGTTCTAGCAAGCCTCTTCTCTTTTGGCTCAAGTTTCAAAGACTTATGATCTAGAGACATTTGCAGAAGCTTCAGGTCATCCAGATTGGGATACAACAATGAATGAAGACTATTGTTCTTTAATGGAAAACGATACTTGGGATCGTGTACCTCTTCCAAAAGGAAGAAAACTTGTTAGATGTAAATGGGTCTACAAAACTAAGTATGCATCAGATGGAAGTGTTGAAAGACGTAAGGCTCGGTTAGTTTCCATGGATTTTCCCAAGTTGAAGGAATTGACTATAATGAAACCTTTGCCCTTGTAGCCAAAATGAATTCCATCCACCTTGTTCTTGCCCTTGTTGCCTCAGATAAATGGGAGGTCCATCAGATGGATGTTAAATCTGCCTTCTTGCATGGAGATTTGCAAGAATAAATCTACATGGAACAACCTCCTGGCTATGTCCATAATGACTCTAGCCTTGTTTGTCGCCTTAAGAAATCTTTTTATGGTCTTAAACAAACTCCTCGAGCTTGGTATGCCAAAATGGACAACTTTCTTATTGACACAAGATTTTCTAGATGCCATTCTGATCCTAATGTCTATACCAAGAAAGTAGGAAGCCATCTCATAATCCTTGTCCTTTATGTTGATGACCTTATCCTTACTGGTAGTGACTAAAAAATTTTAAACCATGTGAAAACCAGCCTTAAGAAGAAATTTGAAATGACAGACTTAGGATTTTTGCACTATTTCCTTGGCCTCCAAGTTTTGCAAACCAATGAAGGAATTTTTCTTTCCCAACCTAAGTATGCTTGTGACCTTCTTCATCGATTTCACATGGATTATTGTAAACCAACCCCTTCTCCCTTCCAGTCTGGAGTCAAGCTTATTGCCACATGTACTTCTCCTGGAGTTGATGCCACCCTGTACCATCAATTAGTTGGTAGCCTCTTATACTTGACTCATACCCGTCATGATCTTTCCTTTTTTGTTGGTCTTTTTTCCCGATATATGCAAACACCCCATGAAAGCCATTGGAAAGAAGCTAAAAGGATACTTCATTATGTCCATGGTATAGTTCAGTTCGACATACATTACAGTTCAGGGAGGACTCCTTTATTGGTTGGTTTCACTGATTCAGATTGGCCCAACAACCCTGATGATCAGAAGTCTACTACACGTTATGTTTTCAGCCTTGGTTCAGGGCCTGTCACTTGGGCCTGTAAGAAACAACAGGCTATTGCACTTTCTTCAACAGAAGCAGAGTACCGAGCAATGATAAATGCAAGTCAGGAAGTCTTGTGGCTTTGACAAATCCTTTAAGAGTTTGGATTCCAGCAACAACATCCGACCAACCTTTGGTGCGACAATCAGAGTGCCATCAAGCTTGCCAAAGACCCAATTCAACATCATCGCATCAAGCACATTGAGATACACATGCACTTCATCAGAACACACAAATGATCAAGTTATTGAAGTGCTCTTTTACCCTACAGAAGATCAAGTTGCAGACATTTTCACAAAGTATCTTACAGAAGAAAAAATTTCCAAACTTCGATCTATGTTAGGAGTTCATGAAGTTGTCATTAAGGGGGGATAGGCTCTAATGCCTCCTTCCTTATCCTATCGTGTCACTATTGTAAATATTTCAATCCTACCCCAAGTTGTTCTTAAGTGGGGATGTTAGGATATTTAGACACTTAGGAGTTAATTAAGATATACTTGGTTTAATGTGTCGTTAGATAAAAGTGCGTTTCTCAGTGTGTTTCTTTAGTATGCATTAGTATGCATTTGTAGTTAGGAAATCCAATGGTCACTATATGTTCCCGACATAGAGTGATCCAACAATTCATACTCTCCTTGATCTTAACGACCATTGATCTATGGCTTAACACCTGATTGGTCCATGATCTCTATTTAAAGAGCATGGAGGGTCATTTTTCGATGATCCACTGTGAGAAACTCTCTTGTAAAATCTCTCTGTAATCTTTTTCTTTTGCATTAATAAATTGCTCCAAGTGGTCGTGTTGGCTGGGGCCGTGGATGTTTCCCCGTAGGGGTTTTACCACATGAAAACATCGGTGTGTTGATCTTTGATATGGTTATGTGGGTAGTTACTGAAGGTGTTCGTCCTCTGTTGGAATACTTGTGTTGTTGAACAGTGATAAACTTACCTAAGAGTTGAAGGAAACAACTTACTTACAACACTATGAATGTCGAATTGATGTGCTCCAATGTTTGATCTGGCATGCCACAATAGAGTGTGGGGGATGACTCTCCTCCCAACCAACCTCTCAATCATCACGACCATGAGCCCTCGAGCCCTAAATCAACTACCTATGCCAGCTTCCAAGCCTTTTCCTCAAATTGCACAAGCAAAAGATATCAAACTTTCTTCTCCACCTTCATTATATATAATTATTCTTACCCATCTATGCAAGAAGTTCCATGCATGAGTTACGCTTGTCATTAAGTAATTAATCATGCAGTTTTTAACACTTTCTTAATTTAGCTTTTCTTTGATCCATTTTTTTTAGTAATTTATCTTCTTCTTCTTTTTCAACTTTTTTTTTTTTTTATTTATTTATTATTATTTAAAGACCATTTATTGTTATTATTATTTAATAATATGAAGCATTACATAGGTGCTATAATATCTACTATCACCTCCCGCACAATATCAAAATGACTTGAAGTAGAGGCATAGACAAAGTCTTTTGAGCTCTATGCCCTCTTCAAAATACATGATAATAAATATTAAGATATGTTGTGTTTGGCATCTTGGAATATTTTTTACAACTATAAAATCTCCTCGCTCTTCAAAAAGGAGACATCACTCATATATAAACAAGAAGGAAAATTGGCTAAGTTATAAATTTGATTTTGTTGAGGGACTCTATCATCCTCATAAATTTGAGTAAGTTAAGGTTGGTTCAAAGAAAGTTTGATGTACTCAATTTGACCAAACTCATCATAGTTTTTTGTTTCACAGTGTTTAAGGTGCCTTCACTAAATAGAATTTTGCTACACAATAACTTATAAGCCCACCCACCAAAAGATCTTAAATTTGTTTTATACATTTAACCATGACTTCTACTTGTGCAAAGAACACTTTGGAAATTACTAAGTACCAACTCTGCTCCAGACACCTGTGTTGGACTCTGTTTAACATTGATTGGTGAAAAAAGAGGAAGTTTGCTCATCAAAATGCTATAAGAGTTTACTTTGTTCACATTTTTTGAACAAATCAAACTTAAGGTTGGACTTCTGTCAAAATCCTAGAAAAATGTTGAACTTCATACTTAGAAGATCAATAGATATCTCATGCTTATTCTAGTAGAATCCTTCTAGCAAATCAGTTATGGAAATGCTCAAACAATGCATCTATGGGACAATGCGAGTTCATGTGCAACCGAACTATTTAATGAGATATAAAGACAAACCAAATTCACAAAATGCAATGACCTCTCTAACATTAATGAAAAGGCAAGATAACAACCAACAAACTATCAAAATAAACAAGTGAGATTTCTAGAATGCTCCAAACTCTGATACACCAATTGGTAAACTTGGGATGTAGATTGAACATGCACCAAATGTATATCAAATCTGATATCTAAAGCATTCTTCATGCAAAGTCTCTATTAAATTCTATACATGGAGAGAGCTTCACGAGCACGAACAAATCATCTTGGGCCTATGCTAGGTTTGTTTTTGCTATAGTTTCAGTGATATTGTTAGTTTATTATGTCTCTAGTTTTATGGAGTTATTTTCAATATAAAATATATGTTTTTAGTTTGATTTTTTCATTGCAATCCATTGTCGTTAGAGTGATAAGAGATAAGTGATGATTGCAATTTGGCACTAGGGTGTTTTTAAATGCACTCAAATGGCACTACTAGTGCAAACAAAAAAATAAAAAATACAAAATGTGTGAATGGGAAAAGCTAAATCAACTACTTCCCTTAACATGCAATCAACATAAATTCAAAGAGAAGGGTGAAGCAAACCTTCAAATAATCATTTATGTGAATTGGATTTTGATGTGGAGCAAGAAAGGGTGGATTCAAGTATTTATGTGAATTGGATTTTGATGTGGAGCAAGAAAGGGTGGATTCAAGTAAAGGAGCCCCCTTTATGAACCTGTACATGAAGAGAACAACCAACACTACAAATCTCTCCTACTATTAGTAGCTTGAATGGTTAGTATTCGATCCAATGGGAAGACATTTATGCATTTTGATGGGGAAAGAAACCAAATGCTTTGGATTACTAAAAATGGAAAGAAGATTACAATCATGAAGCATATCACCTTGAGTGAGTTGTGTAGGTGATCTCCAAACTCTCTCGTTCAGAGGGTTCTATCCTCTTTGAGGATTTCTTTATACTCTATCAGTAACTGGAATAAACTCTCTCCTTCATGTGAGGGGTGATGAAGATAGAAATAACCATCACTGGCACCTTCAAGACAAAATGAAATGATTTTAACAAACTAACTCACAACCTCAAGTAATACTTCTGCAATGTAACCTTGCATTGTCCTTTAATCCATCATAGATGCATGTATTTATAATATATTATGGGAGAATTTCATTCAAATAAAGTGAAGAAGTTTCCCAAGTTTTCCCATGTAGTTTCCTTGAATAACTCTACTACCTCATCATAATTGTTGGAAAAAGCATGTAGCAAACATTCCCAAGGTAAAAGTTTGCATGGAAACAATGTGGCATCTATTATATGAGAGGACTTAATGTGTTGATGACTTATAAGAACCCTACACAAGTATCAAAGGATTGTTTGCACAACTTGTGTAACCCATGCATTTATATGTTGCACAACCATCCATTTGGTCAACTACATTGGTTGAATTTGATCCTCCATATATATATATGTAGTGTATCTAGGGGGATAATATGGGGTACCTAGGGAGGTACCAAAGGCGAATAATAATAGAGGTTAATATGTATTGTTATGTATGAAGGCCACTTGTAGTAAATAAATCCTAGTGTGAACACAGTAAAGGTGCGAAGGCTTACTAGAAGGTTCCTTCTCTAGCATGTTAGGTTGTAGGTAGTATTATATATAGAGGTGTAAACAATGTATTGAGCATGGTTGAAGAGTATTGTATTTGGATTTCAGCTCATTAAGAAGTTTCCCTTTGTATGTGGTTTTGTAGTCAGATTTGTGGTACTTGACAATATAACTTGGACATTTCACATGTTTTAATGCTTCATGTGTTTCATTGTGTTGATTAACAATTTATTCGATGCAAATTTTTCATTTGTGCAAGCAAACAAAATCGATGTGATAATAGATGCCCTTTGATGCATGAGACTAGGAGAAAAAATGCATAACCAAAATGCATCATGGTTTATTTTCTGGAACACACACTCACACACAAATTCGTGTTCGAGGGGAACCTCACCTTAGACAGGGAAAAAGACCACTTGCATGAGAATAACTGAGGTGAAATTAATCTATAATCTTTTCAATGAGTTGGGCATACCCATTATCATGTAATAATCAAGTCAAGTATAATAAGAAACCACAACATTTGTAACAAGATACATTTGACGTCAAGTCATAATACATCTAGAAATGAATGTTTCTTTCATCTACAATATGTGATGATGGAATTCTCCCTTAGTGAGGGCACAAAACTGTTGCAAATAGAACCGACTAGAAGAGGAATTGAAACACTTTGATAACTAATTTGCAGTGGGCTTGTCCTGATGGCTCAAACAAAGGGTTGAAAAGAGTTGTATATGTTAACTGGTCTTTAGTTGAATCTAGAATATGATCATCATGATGTATGAATTATCCATGATGGAATAATGAGTTTTGGTCGAGCATGGGAGAAACCATCTAGTGAAAAATCAATAATGAAAATATCTACCAAATATAAGGTGGACCATTGATGATTATGATGGGTAACAATGTATCTAGTACTAACCAACCCAATGTGAATAAATGTGTTAAAGTTGGACATAGGAAGGAATCATGTAGTGAATAATTAATGATGAAAACCTTTATTGCACATGAGAAACATTTCCAATGACAAAAATGTTATCCAAGGTATTGGGCCTCTAAATCAAACTCCTAGAGTAAATGTGTCATAGTTAATAGGATCATACTCATTGGACCAAATATAATAACGATTTCTTGTTATGATCCAAGGCCTTAAAAATGATAAAAAGTCAATGAATACGATCCACTTCGAGGGGAAAACCTCCTTTTACAATATATCAAATTCAAAGTACAATATGAGATGAGATAAGATGATCCCAAGACTAGGTTTCCTTGGTGTGTGTGTGTGTGTGTGTGTGTGTGTGTGTGTGTGTGTATATATGAGACAAATGTTACAATTATAATGAAATGGTACAATGAAGGGTTCTAGCCGACATACAATTATAACATTATAAATGTAATAATTCAATATCTAGGGCTCAATAAAGGATTTTACACACATAACATGGAGCTTTGTCTAGGTCTTAAGATGCCCCTCCCCTTCAAACAAGTGTTTTCATCAACACTTGAATAACTACAAGTGTTTCTACATGAATAACTTGTCTTCTCGTGTTTCCTCTTCCACTGGTAGGTTCTTCCATTTGACAAGGTACTTTATAAATGCTCAATTTCTCAGCTGCTTAATCCTTGTTTCAAGGATTGTTTTTTGTTCTAGTATGATTTTCCTTTTTTCATTAATCTCTAGTAAAATAGTTTGGACTGAGATCTTGTTGTTGATTACATTCTTTAAGAAAGAAACATGGAAGATTGGATGTACACATGAATATGGAATCAACTCCAATTTGTAAGCCATACTTCCAATCCTTTGTAAAACCTAACAGGGGCCATAATTTTTGGGTGCTAATTTATTGTCCTTCTTTTGTTGCTTGAGGGACATTTGTTTATATGGTTGTAGTATACAAAATATGCAATCCCTCACTTCAAAATCCCTTTCATTGTGATGTTGATGTTCTTGTTGTTTCATCCTATTTTGTGCCATAACCAAGTTGTATTTCAATAGTTTGATAACCACTTTTTGGTTCCCTATGTGGTCCTCCACTTCTTAAACCTTTGTATTCCCTTTCAAGGGTGATGTAATGGATGGAGGATGATATCCATAAAGTTCTAGAAATGGGGACATTTTTTATAAAGTATGGAAGGATGTGTTGTACGACCATTCTGCCAAGGGAACCCACTTGACCCATCGTGTCTATTTATCGGATGCAAAGAAACGAAGATATCATTCTAGACATTTATTCACAATCTTGGTTTGGCCATTAGATTGAGGGTGATAAGATGAGTTGTGAGCCAATTGATTACCGAAACAAACAAATAATTTACTCCAAAAATTTCCATTGAAAATTGGATATCTGTCACTTACAATAATCATGGGGACTCTGTGTATCTTTTGAAGTGCTTCCATGAATGTTGTGACTATTGTACTTTCTTTAAAATGATGAGAAAGAGAGAAAAAATGGGCATACTTTGTCAGTGGATCCATTACTACCATGATGACAGTATTTCCTTCGGATTTGGGTAAACTTGTAATAAAATCCATTGAAATATCTTCACAACATTGACTTGGTATAACTAATGGTTGTAGGAGACCTGTCATATTGATTGTCTCTCCCTTATTATGTTAGCATACCAAACATTTAGACACAAAATTTTGAACATCAGTTTTAAGACCTTCCTAGAAAAAATCCTTCTTTATCCTGTGGTATATTTTCAAGAATCCTAAATATCCTCCTATAGGAGAAGTGTGCAATTCCAGAAGGACCTTCTATTTGAGTTGGGAATTCTTACATAAATATAGGCGATCATGATACCATAGAAAATATTTCTTCCATACAAAATGATCTAATGAATTGGGGTCCTCATGTATTTGTTGATTGATCTTGCATACCTCTTGATCTTGCTTCCATTCTATCCTTGCTTCTTCCATCCAATCAAATTGCGGAATAGAAATAACACATAGTGAACCTTCTATTTCTTCTTCTTTCCTTGAAAGAGAATCCACCAAAACATTATGTTTTCATTTTTTGTAGATAATTTCAAAGTCATAATCTAGCACATTTGTAACCCATTTTATTGTTCTTTTGAAGATAATCGTTACTCCAAGAAGTACTTCAAACTATCATGATCTATTTTTATTTTGAAGTGTCTTCCTATTAGGTAAGGGTGTCATTTCTAAACTGCATGTAGTATGGCCGATATTTTTTTTTCATAAATTGGTTTGACTAAGTTTTTCCCTTTAAGTTGGCCACTTTCAAAGGCAAGGGTCTTCCTTGTTGTATTAAAACTAAACCAATTCCATGGCCTCAAGAATCACACTCCACAATAAATGTTTTTGCAAAGTCAGGTGTGGCTAGGAAAAGAGTTGTACACATAGCCTCCTTAAGTTTTTCAAAATATTTGGTTGCTTCTTCGGTCCAAGAAATGATTTCTTATTTAATAATGTTGTTAGAGGTGCTGCTATTTGACCATAGTTATTGACAAAATTGCAGTAATAACCTATCAATCCTAAGAATCTTCTATGTTTCTTCAAGGTTTTGGGAATCGACCATTCCCTCACAGCTTTAATTTTGTAAGGGGCCACTTTTA
>SNQJ01S0208952.1:0-11828 GCA_010110895.2 Picea sitchensis | reverse complement strand
AGGTCTAGCCCTGCAACTACTCTCCTTTTCACAATACTGTCCAAAAACAACGAACTGGAGGCTTCACCCGGTCCCTCTTTATGGCTGGACTGAGGTAATCAAATCTCCACAAAAAATTAAGAAAAAGTCTGACCTTCTTTTCTTATATTAGTGGTAAAGGTTTAGCAACCTTTCTTCAGTTGTGCAATGGTCATCTTGAGGACCTGCTCTGATACCATGTTGAATTTTCAATGAACTATGGCTCATGCATTTAATTAAATTTTCTGTTTAGCTTTTAACTTGAACCATAACTACTGCAACAAACCAAGATCACAAGAAGAATAACCGTGCACAAGAACACAAGAAGTATCCTGGGAAAACCTTTTCAACAAGGGAAGAAAACCCAACCAATCCTTTGTTATATTCTTCAAGAGAAAGACCTCCCACAGCATCACCAAACCTAGCACACAAGAGGGTGTTGTAATTCTCATCATTTCAGACCACAACTTCTGAAATCATGAGATGACACAATGTTAAGTGTGTTTCCTCAATGGGGATTCACCTTTATTTATATAAGACTTATCACATCAAATGATGTGTCTATTGGCACAATAGTGCCGACCTCAATAACTCATAATATAATTAATAATTACCATATTAATTATCTTTCACTTTATGGTGAGGCCAACCTGTACCCTTTACATCACAAATAGGGTTATAGGTAAGTCTGACTCTTGAACAATATACCAAGGGATCTCACACACGCACTAGTGCTCAACCACTAGGGGCACATCCATCTATGCTCAACCACATGGATGTCCACATCTCTATCTCACTGCGTCTCACAGAAGAACGACACTCACTGATGCTTAACCACTAGGATCACGTTCACCTGTGCTCAGCCACAGACACGTCCAAGTCAACAGATCTTCTTTCTCACTGCGTTACACAGGCGAATCATCTGGAGTATCACATAATCTCAACTCTCTGCTTAGAGGAGGCTAATACATTGTTTCATCTCTGTCTCATAATGATGCACCCAACTCATGGGATTTTCCACACGTTCACATGTGCTCAGCCATAGGCACGTCCAACTCAACATATCTTCTTTCTCACCGCATTACACAGGATAATTATCCAGAGTATCATCTCAACTCTCTGCACAGAGGAGAACAATAAACCCATCACATGGGCTTCTTCACCCCTCACAGGGGTACACAACATTCCATCTCCATCTCAGAGAGGAACCACACACCCAACTCATGGGCTTCCTCACCCCGCACATGGGCACACAACGTTCCTTCTCCGTCTCATAGAGGAACCACACAACCAACTCATGGGCACACCCAACTCATGGGCTTTCTCTCAGGCCAACTTACTTAGTCTGTGTCCTGGAGGATGTCTCACGTAGATGTAATCATCAATAGTTGGAACCACTCTCAAACATCCTGAAATAATGAATGGTAATGTTAAAAATTTAAGTAAAAGTATGAAAATGAAAGATAAAGTAAAAGGAGAATGTCACTTTAAAGATAAAGATAAAAATAAAGTAAAATTTAAATTTAAGGAGAAAGATAAAGACAAAGTAAAATTTAAGTAAAAGGATAAAAATGAAAGATAAAGAATAATGCCACTTTTACTTTAAGAATTTAATATTACCATTAATTAGTAGATTACTAGCCTCTTTATGTTTGCAAAATGACAAAAAAAACTAAGTTCTCGACTCTTTCTCCTTTGCTCTCCAAACCCCACATTCTGTTTGCAAAATGACACTTTATAACCCAATATCGACTTTTAATTCATGACTGTCCGCAACCGTGCAACATTATCCATTGACTTGCGCAAACATTGTGCGAATTTTGAAAATGTCGCGATATTATTATCGGAGGAAAATGCCACAATTTTTTTTGGCGGTGATATTAGCGATGTTGGTAACACCGATAGTGATACAAAAATGACAATTTGTATGTGCTCCAAAGGTGCGAGACACGTTTTGATTTTTTCCTCTTGGGAATTCCACATTGAGGTGAGTCACTGACAACTATTTTTTAGATATCGATGCTCAAATTGTCTTCAATGGTGTGTTGTTTGATCTCATATTGTTAATCTTAATCTATCGTTTGATCTTAATCTTAGTCCAGTACTTATTTTTCGCTCATGCTAACCTCATTTTTTTTCAGTTTTCTCTCTCAGATGCGATTTTTCTTGCATTGCAAAAATTTAGGAATTTGTTCAGACACGACGGTGAAATGTCCAAGCTAGTGTGGAGCAAAGCAATATTGGCTGGTGAGGAGGACCGTAATACTCATAATACCTGGTTATTGCTTATCCATGACAAACAAGACATGTGATGGGATAGGTAGATGATGCGTCTACTTGGCTCTCCTTTTGATTCTTATCTCACTTCTTATGGCTTTGTAGTTTTATTATATTAATTGGCAAGTGGCAAAGTCCGTCTTTCGTGTTCTTATCCACATAATGTAGTAAATATTTGTATAGGGATTTTCCCTTCTTTTCATTGTGGAGAAGGATTTTGAGTAAAAATGTTGTCACCCCTGAATAATCGTTAGGTTTAAGGTCATTGTGGTCTATGGTAGGTTTTGAATTTTATTTTTGTCATTTTGCAAAAGCTTTTGGTTACAACATGAATTAGAGTAGAGTAATTAGTAGATTCACGAGGATTTATATATATTTTAATATGCAAGGTTAATGAATTTCATTTGTATTTTTTGTGTTTTGTTACAGGGCATTGTACAACTCCAAACTATCGTGGAAAAGGGCTTCGAATCCAGAAAAAATCATCCCTACCTACGAAGAAGCAAAAAGCCAAACCCAAGATGAAGGAATTCCAAGATAAACAACGAAAGGAATGAATGAAGGATAAGTGKAAATAACTTTGATAGTTGTAAAGAACATTAAAAGTCCCTTATCTCTTTTCATATCAGGCTTAATGCTTATGTTGATACACGAGTAATGGAAAAGTTAATTTGGAGTTACACACACACACACTTCGATTCTAGATGGATGAAGTGCAACTTTTCTGAAATGTCATGTTCATGTGTTTCATTGATATCTTGATAGGAACAATGGAGAGCAGGAGAAAAATTGGTTTTTGGAGAAAGCATGGCGTAACAAAGAAAGAGATAAGGGAAAATTTCATTTGGAGTTACATGCACACACATATACACTTTGATTTTAGATGTAAGAAGTTCGATATTTTTGACATACCATGTTCATGTGTTTCTCTTATCTCTTAATATGGTCAATGGAGAGCAGGAGATTTAAGTTAGTTGTTGGAGAAAACATGGTACAAGAAAGAAAGGGAATGCATTTTCGAAAGCTTTTTCTCATTCACATCCCCCTCCTCTATGCTTTTGTGTCATGTCATGTTGTATGTATGTGGAAGCGCTTCCCATGTTCCATAGTTGTTTGTTCTTGTGTTAGTGTTTGTTCGTATGCATTGTGTGTTTGTGTATCTGTGTGTGTATGTATGTGTTGGCCCTTGACCAAGTTTTGAAGATCCTTGGTCACTTTTGACACCTTTTTGGGACTTCGACAGGCTGTTGAAGGCAGAGCGCAAGTCGAAACGGAGATCGTGGGATCTCGGCCCCTTTTTTAGGGATTTTTGGGTTTTGGTCTTATGTAACGATGTTGGCCCATGGGTTTACCCATGTTAGGCTCTTTTGTAATGTATAAATAGATGTCTAGGCGATGTAAGGAGAGAGCTATGTGTGTGATGTTGTGCTAAGTGCAAGTGATAGTTGTAAATGCTTTGTGCATGCTGTGTTGAACACTTGCAGGGCTAAGTGTAAGTGGATGTAAGAAGCTTGTGTAGATTGTAAGAGGGCTTTGTGTTGTAACCTAGCTCGGGGAAGGAGGATTTGGCGAAGTGCGTGCAGATATCATGTCCTATGCGGAGTAGGATCTTATGGCTTTGTGCATGTAGATGATTGACATAAGACAATAAAGAGAAGAAGAGTTGGTGAACGTAACCCCAAGCTGGGGGTGATCCACGTATATCATGTGTTGTGGTTTCTTTGTGCATTATGGTTGTTTTATTGTTCATATGATTTATGATTAGTGCAGTAATGTATATTTAGATGTATCCGATATGATAGCTTAGTGATTGATGATGTGAATGAGTACCAGATCTGATCTTTTTTTATGTGCTTAGTGCTTGAATGTGTATTAGATCTGGGTGAATGTTGTGCTTCTCTGTAATTAGGGTTCATCTGCATTGTAAAACAAAGGCTAAATACTAATGAACGATAACTACTAAGTGATCTGTTAAGGTGTTGTAATCAAAAATCTGTGTCCCAGCTAGGTTGCAAACATCTAAGTCCTGCAACCCCTCTGCCTCTACCTCGGGTGAGACTTTAGCTACTTTGCAGGTGTTGCCGAAAGGGATGGTAGTTAGGGTTTTGTTGGTGCGTTGTTGAAGCATTGAACCCTAGGTCTACCCCTATGCCAACAAATGGTTCCGTTGCCGGGACATGAAACTGTGATTGTTGGGAACTGAGGAAAAGAGGAAGCTATGTGCGTAGATCTATTTCCCTAGTGCGCAATACTCTACTTGACTTGTGAAGCTCTATACTAAGAGAGGAGGTAGATCTGAAGAAAAGAGGTAAGATCTTAAAGCTTTGTGCTTTGATAAAGGTAAGAACAGTGAAATTTTTTGATTGAAAAGATAAGATCTGAAAGCTTTGTGCTTTGTTAAAGATAAGATAAGTGGAAATTTTTGTTTCGAAAGTATGGATCTAGGTATGTTTGATCAATTTTGTCCTAGTCTGAAAATTAGGGCACAATTATAAGAAAGAAGATTTGATATGAGTAGATCTGATAGAAATTGCGAAAGATATGTTATTCCTATGCATAGAAAGGATTTTTGGACTAACAAATGGATGTAGGATCTTAGAATTTTTTTTTTGCAGGTTCGTTACTGTAATCCTAGTGCGCAATATAGGAAAGACTGGGAATCATTTAAGAGAAAGAGAGGATTAACTCTTTGTTACAGTTGCAGAAGACCGGGACATCTTGCTAAGGAATGCTCTGGTATAAGATCTAGTTGTCTTTGTTGTAAGGCTATGGACCATGAAGTTCTGGATTGCCCTAGAATGATTGCTAAGGTTGAAAGAATGAATATGAGACAAGAAAACCCTGATGAAGGCTAAGAAACTAAGACCATGGTAAAACCCTAGAAAGAATCAGAGACTGTATTAGTACAAATAAAAGAAACCCTGAATGATCACAGAGATATCAACTTATCAGAGATCTTCAAAGAAAAAGAGTGCATAGAAACAAGAATAGGAGACTTCGACATTGACTGTGTTCTGGATGAGGAAACACAAGTGAATATCATGACAGAAAGAACCTGGGAAATTTTGGGAAAGTCTGTTATGATTCCTTCATTGGGAGGAATAGGATTATTTAGAGGAAAGTTGATAACCCTATGTGGAAGACTTACCCAAACATCTATGAGTGCTCATGGAACTTCGACAGAGGAAAAAATTGAGGTTGTTAAATTTATTGAGAACAACGCCCCATTTGCTATGTTACTAGGAAAAACCTAGATTGAGAAAGATCAGACCCGAAGAAAAGAAGAGGAAGCCCTAGAACAAAAAAATAAATAACTAAGAGACTTCATGACTAGGAGAAAAGGACACTTAGTGAAAGAACAAGAAAACCAGTTGAAGCTACTATGGACCAGAAATCTGGATGTCGAAGTTGAAAGAACACAGGAAGACTTGGAACACCTGTCTGTACAAGAGAGTAGAGCACCTACCCCAGATAAAGAAGAAGTATTTCCCTTGAACCATAGAAAAGACCATCAACAACGAGAAGTTACTATTCCAAGAGGAGATAAGAATCAAAATGGAAAGAGGAATATCGAGACGCAAATCACAGAGAATAAGGCTAGAAAGCTCAGCAAGAAGAAAAAAAAGTTGGAGAAATTACAGGAAGTTCCAGAGAAGATTTCGCAGAAGGAAGGTCTCTAGAATTTGAAATTCATCAGCATATCAGAGCAACTCAGATTGACACTTCGCCATGGCAGAGAAATATAACCGTTAGAGGCATTATGACCGTTAGATTGACGCTCCCGAACGGTTAGAACAATAGTTATGATCAGAAAGCTCGCCATCAGACCATTGGGACCACGCCATAACGAACATAACTAGATTGATGAAGGCTTCTTGCCCATTGGAAGGATCCGTTACATCACTGTCTACTTATTCCTTTGACTGTTGCACCGAGAACACTTTTACGAATTGTATCTGAGCCAACAAGAGAACTCATTGTTACCGCGTTGTGCTTACTGAGACTTCACCACCTATTCTATTGTATTGAGTGTTTGTTCATCGACCTGAGTTATTCGATCTCGAGCGTGCATGTCGGACGAACTCAACGCAATAGAAAATTCCGTAGAAGAAATCCTAATCGATCTAATGGCCGACAAAGTAATGTCCGCAGGGATTTAAGCTTCATCGACGAGAGGAGTGCAAGCCTCCCCGTCGACTGTTGGCGGATCTGGACTATCCCGAGCTATGATTGAGAACGCACCAAGCATCGCGATGACTTGGCAAATGCGAAACCAATCCCATCAATCCTGCTTGACTACATCCCACCTCTGGCTTGCGCGGTGAGTCGTGACAGTGTCCTAAGGGACTTCGATTACACTCTGATTACTGCGTACCTCTCGAAGGGGATACGTGCAGTTAAACCATAGCTGGATAAGATCATGACATTAAATATCAACGACTTCAACCTAGGGGATCACAAGAAATACAACATGCTCGCCCCTCACAGGTATCTGACTAGGATGAAGGGGAAGAATTCGAGGATAATCCCCCAACCATGGACTATGGAACTCGCGTAGTCCATTATTCTGAACGTAATGAAGATGCCCCCTTTTGGAAAGCACCAGGAGGTTAACGTCTGCATTAAGCTCCTACTGTCATGCTTCCATGGCGGCTATCTATGGATATACAGAGGCATCATCGTCGACCCGGCGTTGATCCATCAGATCACCGGATTGAGCATGCGGGAACCAGACCCGCAAGACTTTTACCCAGGAAAGGTTGCACACCATGCCCTAGAGCAAAAGATTAAAGATACCTACGATGATGTGGAGAAGGGGAAGCGAGGCTACAAGGTAGCCTCCATCCAGAATGGTGCAGTGAACCTCGCTTGCCAGTTGATTGCTGGTAAGCTAGTAAGAAAGAGAAGACCCACGCAGGTCACGGGGTTTGTTGTTAACCTCGCAGGAAAATGCGTGGAGGGGCTACAAATGAACTGGGCAAGATACTTAGTTAACGAGTTAGAGAAAGACTGTCACGAAGCTCAGGATCAGGGCTATGAGTTCCATTTCAGTTGGCTGCTGATCCTCATCGCGTTCATTGCTTGGGAGATGCCAGAAGGTGCGACCTTCCCTGGAAGAGAGCCATATGAACCCTTAGCCGTGAAGTTCACCATGCTTTGGTATTCGAGTGACATGGGAAAACAATGGCAGTCAAACGCGGTGTTCCACACCCACTACGTGTATTTAAAGAGGGCTATTGAGGTTGTCCCTCGTATGACACCGAACACCCTGCACAGGTTCAGGCCATTTGTGAAGTTCCACGCAACAAACATTTTATCTATATCACTGCGCGGAGACGAACACAAAGAAGTACTACAAAGTTATTACAAGCTCATAGAAGAGGACCTATAAGAAATAACTAAGGAATGTCTTGTAGAGCTCCTTATCCTTGTTGACCCCGCAGAACTGTCCTACCCCAAACTAATCGGAATCCCGGTGGTCACTCACGAAGAGTATGATACACCTGGAACTAGCAGAAGGAAGAAGACATAAGAGGTACAGAAGGTGAACAACGCATCATAAGAGACTGCTTCAGAATCACCTAGCGGAGGAGGTGATGACGAAGTAGATAAAGAAGAGAACAATGGAGAATAAGACAAGCATAATCAAGGCGAAGTAACACCGCCTCAGAATCCCCCTGATGATGCAGAGGCGTCTAACAAAATAAAGGTTTCCCCCACGAAACCTACCTCGCAGAAGAAGTCCAAAGCTAGTAAGACTAAGCTACAGACTGTGCTCATGCTCGATGACTTCGACTTCTTTATCACAACTGTATCAGACGCCTCAGAAGACATTTTGCAGAAAAACGAAGCCAAGCAAGAGACCATGTATGCAAGGATTGAAGCAGAACTATGAGGGGTACATCATGCCCTTCATTCTAACCGTGCAGTGTCCACTGTGCCCCCTTTATCAAAAGAAACAGAGTTGGGAGATGAGCCTACCCAACTCTGCAGACTAGCCGATGCGACCGAAGTTCACCTTCGCCATGTCCAAGAAGAAAAAGAACGGAGGCCCTGAAGTAAGTACAAGAGGAAGTCATAGAGCAACACCGGGTTACACTGCAGGAAAAAGACGACCTCCAAACAAAGTTTGAAGAGGAGAGAGCGCAGATCCAACAAGAGAAAGAGCAATTGTTCGCAGAGAAGATCATAGTCAAAGAAGCAGTCAGCAGAGCACTTCGCTCTATGACGGGCTTAGAGCAAAAGGAGGAAGACCCAATGGAGCATTAAGTAGCGAAGCTTGCTGAAGCCATCCAACAACTTCAACAAAGAATAGCAGATCTAGAGCTATAAATAGTACCAAGCACTCCGTAGGACGTGCAAGACCAAAGAGAATCCACTGCCCGGAGCGCAGTTGAGAGAATCAAAGCCTTAGCTTTGGACTGTAAACAACTTAGCAGTAGAAGTGTGCAGACTTATGAGCGCCTTATAGAGGACCCCGAACTGAATACACTGGAGTCACAATTCCAGGAGGCAAAGCAACAAGCAACAACAATACAAGCGCAGTTGAAAATCATGTCAGCAGTTGAGAGGATGAAAAGATCCCAGGAACAACACATTGCTCAACAACAGGTCCATACCATACAGAGAAAAGTCATGGAAGTGACTCAGAGGCTCCAACCAGTTTAGGACGAAGCTTTCCAATTGTTTGAGGAGATTGAAGGACGAGGAGCAGAGCTGGAACAAATAGTCATTGTAGTCAAACAACGCTTGGAAGGACCTATGAACGAGGAAGTTATTCAAGAATTCTCCAAGAAGGAGGCCTTGGCAAAGCAACAGGTCGAAGCAGCTCGAGCCAAGCTCAAGGATTTTGAGGCAGAGCTACCCAGATCAGAGTGACTCGGGACGAGTCACGGGTGAGTGTTGGGGGCCTGTTGGCCCTTGACCAAGTTTTGAAGATCCTTGGTCACTTTTGACCCCTTTTTGGGACTTCGACAGGCTGTCGAAGGCGAAGCACAAGTCGAAACGGAGATTGCAGGATCTCCTCCCCTTGTTTAGGGATTTTGGGGTTTTGGGCTTATGTAACGGGTATGGGGATGTCGACCCATGGGTTTACCCATGTTAGGCCCTTTTGTAATGTATAAATAGATGTCTAGGCGATGTAAGGAGAGAGCTATGTGTGTGATGTTGTGCTAAGTACAAGTGATAGTTGTAAATGCTTTGTGCATGTTGTGTTGAACACTTGCAGGGCTAAGTGCAAGTGGATGTAAGAAGCTTGTGTAGATTGTAAGAGGGCTTTGTGCTGCAACCTAGCTCGGGGAAGGAGGATCTGGCAAAGTGCGTGCAGATCTCCTACCTTATGCAGAGTAGGATCTTGTGGCTATGTGCATGTAGATGATTGATAGAAGACAATAAAGAGAAGAAGAGTTGGTGGACGTATCCCCAGGCTGGGGGTGAACCACGTATATCCTGTGTTGTGGTTTCTTTGTGCATTATGGGTTTTTTATTGTTCATATGATTTATGCTTAGTGAAATAATGTATGTTTAGATGTATCCGATATGATAGCCTAATGCTTGATGATGTGAATGAGTACTAGATCTGATCTATTTTGATGTGCTTAGTGCTTGAATGCGTATTAGATCTGGGTGAATACCGCGCTTCTCTGTAATTAGGGTTCATCTGCGCTGTAAAACAAAGCCTAAATACTAATGAATGATAACTTCTAAGTGCTATGTTAAGGTGTTGTGATCACAGATCTGTGTCCCAACTAGGTTGCAGACATCTGAGTCCTGCAACCCCCCCTGCCTCTACCTCGGGTGAGACTTCATCTACTTCGCAGGTGTTGCCGAAAGGGCCGGTAGCTAGGGTTTTGTTGGTGCGTTGTTGAAGTGTTGAACCCTGGGTCTACCCCTGTGCCAACAGTATGTGAACCTGTGTTGTGTAGAGTCATGAGGAGGGGGCATGTGATATATATTGGAATGGATTAAATCTAGATCTCAATCATCTCAACCAAGCAAAAGCAAAGGAAGGAAGACACTGCAACTCATCTCTCCCATTCTCTCTCTCTCTCTCTCTCTCCTCTTTGGATTGCATATTTTCCATTCCAGGTGTTATTATTTTCTCAAGACCTTTTCTTTTCGATCATTTTTGTGTCTTAATATGTTATTTATTAAACACAAAGGACTAACCTAATTAAGTAATCAAATATTGAATCTTTTCATCTATGAAGATTAGAATTGTCTCTCTCAATGTGTTGTAGGATTTTAATTCTAATTGTTATTAATTTTGTTTTTCACAAAGAGATACAACCTCCTATGTTATCTTTTCTTTTTCTAGAATTTTCAAACTAAACATTGTGCAATTGAATCAATGTAACAAGGTTGTTTTAAATTTTTTGTGAGGAGACACATTTTTATATATTTTACAGTTACTTGAGCTAATATTTGTTGTTTATAATATATTAGATGTCTTCACAACATAATAGTTTAAGTTGTAATGTCATGTAGTATGTAAAAGACTTATGGAGAAGCTAGTTTGGAAAAATTTCAGTTTCTCATTTAAAATTATTATTGATCAGATTTTGTAATCTTTTCCTAATGATGAGACTCAACTATATGTTGCAAATTAATTGTAAGATTATTTTAATGCACTTTTTGGAACTTGTGTGGATGTTACATTTAAGGGCATAGGTTAAATATTGTGTAGCTTGAGGCATCCTAGTGTTTGGTATTTATTAAAGGTACTTGTTTAAATGCAGTTATCATAGAGGTTGGTTTTATCATAGAGAATTTTGGTTGTGGTTTATACAAGTTCTGAATGTAGAGCCCCTTGTTAAGAAAAATACATATGAACAAGGTTCTTATCTTTATTTTGATCTAGTTATGTGGGGGACTGCTCGAAAGGTTGTTAAAACATCTACATTGTTAGGCTTTTATGACCAACAATGCCTTATTTTGATTAGTTGAAGTTGATAACACTGTTTGATTTTAAGTTTTATTTCAATATCTAAGTTTCTGAACTTGTTTGAAAATTTGATCATGTTGCAGGACAACTTTGTGGGAGAGCATGCCTCATATGCCTCGACATTAGCAAAACCCGTTGCATAGTCCAGGACTGGAGATTCTCAAACTTTTACATTGTATAGTTAAATGTCCTGCTGAAGTAATATTTTATTTTTCATTCATATTTTTGTACAATGGAGAAAGATAAATGATTTATTTTCTTGAGGTAGAAACGTTAAACCAGATGCCAGTGAAAGGTTCCCCCACCTCCCTCCCCTGCCTTTTCTATCTCTCATGTTAGGTGTTGATAAGATTTAAAATCGGTTGCAATTTTCAAAATAATGAGTATATGGTTCTTTCTTAAAGATATTTCTTCAGTTTTAACTCTTATCATGTAGGGTTGAACACAATAGATCTATATCCGAGGTTTACCATTTCATTTTTACCTCAAACCATATTTGACTAAGCAGAGTTACATGCTATCATCCTCTATGGACATAGAAAATATTAGTCCAATGCAACAACAAACATTTGACAATATAACTCAAATA
>SNQJ01S0208951.1:794-16128 GCA_010110895.2 Picea sitchensis | reverse complement strand
AAGTCATTACTTCCCTCGAACAATAACTATTGATTATTTCTCATATATTGTGCATGGTGTATTGTGGTGTATTGGTGTAATTCTTATACTATTGTTCATTGCTCATTGGATATAGGTGAATGGTTTAAGTATAAGTTGAAAAATGTTTTAAATTGTACTTGATACTGATTCACCCCCCTCTCAGTATCAACAGACTTGTAATATACCTAAAGTATATTACATTATTTATAATAAATATATATAAATAATAAATACAATATACAAACCAAAGGACACAACTTGTCATGCACGCAACCATTATATATATATATATATATATATATGAAATTTTTTACATGGATAATGGGTCTCACCTCATGATGTATCTCCAAGCGCATAAAGAGGCAAAAGAAAAAGAGATTTGGGGTTTAGAAATATTAGTTTAGAGAAGAGAAGCACATTGTAAGAAGAGCATTATTACAGACTTGCAAAGAATATACTTGCCCAAATATTGTACACAGTTGATTAATAAATAATGAGATGAATAAAACATTTTTAAAAACACATTTATAATAACCTATTTTTTTTTCCAACAATTTCTTAATAACTTAGGATCTATATCATATTTACAGTCAATATGTAAGTCGCCCACGCAGAGGTAAATGAAGTTACAGAGGTTGAGGTTGACGACAATTTGCAAAAGCGTTCCTGACAATGTAAAATCGCCCCCACAGAAATAAATACGCCCATACAGAGGTAAATACACCCACGGCAAAGGAAAACGTCCATAGCAAATTGCAAAAACATTCCTGGCAATGTAAAATCGCCCCCACAGAAATAAATACGCCCACACAGAGGTAAATACACCCACGGCAAAGCAAAACGTCCATAGCAGATTGCAAAAACATTCCTGGAAATGTAAAATCGCCCCCACAGAAATAAATACGCCCATACAGAGGTAAATACACCCACAGCAAGGTAAAAACGCCCAGGAAAATGTAAAAATGCCCCGGCAATAAAAAGAACGCCCAGGGAAAGTAAATGATTTGCATTAAATGATTTCTTTATGATTTTTTTTATGTGGCATAATGGAAAGTAATCATCAGTTATGTTTAATGCTATTCTAATAGAAAGGAAATTTCATGGTATTTATGTTCAAGTTTGGGAGATCCGTGGATATTAGTAACTAAAAGGGGGAAGTCCTCATTATTTAATTTGCAATGAAACCATGATATATAAGGCCATTGTTATCTTATTTGTGAGTGTGATAAATGAATATTGACATTTTGGGTGTAATTAAAATAATTATGTAAGGAAGGTGGTATTGATACTAATGATGTTCATGGTGATTTAGGTAATGTACTGATTAAAGTTAATGCTAAGGTTATGGTAAGGTTAAATTCTACGTTAATGGTTTTATGGAAATGTTAAGTAATGGTTATAGAAATGGGAAGTTGCTAGGTGGTATTGTCATTCTATTTAGTTCTTTGTAAGCAATGAAAATATGGTTATGTAAGATTTAAATGAGTTGAGTTTAATTATCATTAATATGATGCAATGCGAGGTCTTGAACTATGTTCAATAAACTAGTATGATTCAGTAAATGGGTTTGTGAATAACCGAATTACATTACTTAAGGTTGGATAACTCATCGATTAATAAATTTTAAATGGAGCAATTAGTGCAGCAATTATGTCATTAAGTCTTAATATTGGATGGTCAATGTCAGAGTCTTTCTTACTTGTGCCTTCCTGGAGGGCGTTTTGTTGTTCATATAATTTACGTTGTACGATGTCGTAATCATCTTATTGCTTGGTCAGTTTTGTCA
This sequence comes from Picea sitchensis, assembly GCA_010110895.2. NCBI lineage: Eukaryota > Viridiplantae > Streptophyta > Pinopsida > Pinales > Pinaceae > Picea > Picea sitchensis. Next base: position 14,321 of record SNQJ01S0208951.1, on the reverse strand, counting down.
GGTGGGATGTAGCCTCCTCATTGTAACCTAGTATATAAGTCTATGTGTGATTATTTGTGTAAGAATCCTGTGCCATATCAAGAATCTCGAGCCCTTTAAAGGCAGGATTTCCACTCTTCTGACACACATGTGGAGATTATAATTTCTGCCCGGCGATTCGGCCGAGAGCCTATCGACCTTCTCTCTCAGAATGAACTAAGGTCATACCTTTCACATTGCATAATAGTAAGATCTACTATTATGGATTCATACCTCTTTGTTCGTACTGTGTATATCCCAGTATGTCGTTAAATTTTTTGCGTTGTGTGCCTTGTGTCCATGAATTAGATTATTTATTACTGATTTTCGTTGTGTGCCTTCTTGTGATGAACATCATTAGTTCTTTGATCTTGTTGGTTTTGAATGGCGTAGACAAGTATGTATTGCTTCTGCGTCGCACACCTTAAACAAAAAAAATTTTTTTTTTTTTGTTTTTTTTTGAATGATGAATGATTTCTTGGTCTTTACACACACACACACACACACACACACACACACACACACACACACACACATATATATATATATGTATGTATATATTCTAATCATCTCATTATTTATTAATCAACTATGTACAATATTTGGGCAAGTATATTCTTTGCAAGTCTGTAATAATGCTCTTCTTACAATGTGCTTCTCTTCTCTAAAGTAATATTTCTAAACCCCAAATCTCTTTTTCTTTTGCCTCTTTATGTGCTTGGAGATACATCATGAGGTGAGACCCATTATCCATGTAAAAAATGTCTTTTAAGTCATGCTAGGGATTCAAGATGGTAGATACTCACTTCATATTCCTTAGATCTTAATAAGTCATGTTACATCTTCATGATTTGGATCTTCCTTCGCTAAAAGTTTATATCATCAAAATAGATTACCAACAATGTGTGAAATTCAAGCTACGTTTCCAACCAATTATCAAAAATGAATATTTTTGTCTTGCAACTTTACCCTTACTAGAGATATCGAAATGAAGTAAGATCATCCTTGTCTTTTATAGTCATAAAGATTGAGATAAAAATTGACATGGATTCAGATGTTGGGAAAGGAAGTTCGATTTTAAGTGTTGAGTAGTAGATTAGGAAAGAATTGGATTGACTCAAACATCTACAACTAGTAGGGACTAGTTCCATTCTTGAAGCAAGAAGATGGTCTTGGTCTTCCTTGTTATTTGGATTCGAAGAGTTGGTTGGAGAATCTCTGACAGATCCAAGATCTAACCTACTAAAATCTCCTTTAAATTATTTTTTTGGGCGGGGTTTGAATGAAGCTACAAAGTAGCCTCATCATATTCCAACACACTTGGGCCAAAATGACAATGAATTTATATATATTTTCCCAAAATTTGAGTGCTAGAGTCACAACATTTAGGCCATAATGTGTGATCATCTCTTTGATTATTTAGGCCATAATGTGTGATCATCTCTTTGATTGTGGGATTGTAGGTACAAAGAAGCATACCTATGATAAGGAGGTAAAGCATGTTTGTTTAAGGAAAAATGGACTTTGCCAACAAGATATTTTGAGTCAAGGTTTATATTAATGACTGAGGATGCTGGTTTAGATGAGGATAAATGTGTAAATGGACAAACATCGAACTTGGTACCGGGGGATGAAATTGGCATGATAATAGATGCCCCCTATTGTGCGAGGAAAATAGATTAGTAGATGTATGAAATACTTTATCCAATTTTTCTTCAAGGGATGATGCTTCTACTAAGTCAAGGATCAAGTCACTACAATCTTGAGGTAGGAAGAAAATTAATAAAAAAATAAGGTGAGGTTAGTAAGAACATTATATCCCTAAGACATGCATACCCATGCTTAAGTGAAAAACAAGCATGGACACCAAATCTAGTACATGTAAACCCATAGAATATATAAGATTGATGTCATGGCCACAAATAATACACAATGGATCCATTTATATATATAAGTGATAATGGATATGAAAAATACACATTGGATCCATGTTCAATTATATTAGAGGAGATGAAAAAGTGAAAACAACTTGATGTCCAAATGGTAATGACTATTAGAAGTATCACATCAAGGTCATCACTGGATCTAGAAATATATCAATGTTGAATTGGATTTATGATATCAGTGGAATGTAAAATGACATCAAAGGTAGATACAATGAATGCACAAGGTATTTAATAACGTTCCATTATGTATGAATCTACCACCATGTGATTAAAATGTATCAAAATTAAACATGGGTGAAATAAACAAGTTGGTAGTCAATAATGAAAATTGTTTTTAGCCAAGAGGTATCCCATTGATAATGAAAATGGGAACCAAGGTACAAAATAAATGCCTTCAAAGTGAGATAAATGTGTTGGGGTCTAACATTGAAGAAATCATCTAGTCATGGGTCATTGATGTAAGCCAAATGCCAAAGGCAAGGAAAACTTCCATATATGACTATAGGTACCAAGGTACTAAGGGGTCTCTAAGTCACACTCCCATAGAAATGGCTCAAAGTTTATAGGTTTAGACTTGTCAAGGAAAGGAAATAATGAATCCCTTCATCTAACACAAGGTAAAAATTGGTGATGAATTGGTTGAAGTTTTGGAACAATTGAAAGGTGATTTGTTGAGTATGACTCTCCAGTACCTTGAATGTAGAAGGTATAAACAAATCTTTTCTAGTCCTTGATTAATAATGTAAATCGGTACTAGGTGTAATATGTCCCACTAATGATGAAAATGGGATCTGAGGAATGAGTATGATCCTCAATTGTATGAATAAATGAGTTGACATCGAAAATATGGGGAAGGATGTAATGTACCTAGGGAGGTACCCAAGGGGAATAATTTATGTAATAAGGCCCACTGGTAGTTGGTGGGTAATAAATAGGCCCATTGGGTACTTAAAGAAAATGAATAAAATAATAAGGGGTAGTTGGCATAAACATCTAGGAATACCTTTGAGAAAATACAAATACATGAGTATCATTGTATTGAGTATATTAGATGATGAGTACTATATTGTAGCAAGCATGGTTACAGAGTCATTCCTTCCATACAAAGTGATTGATGGTGTTACCTTACCATAAGAGTTTTCTCTATGTTCTCATGTTTATTCCTGTAAAATTGCATTTTATCATTTTGAAGTTCAAGGTTAATATTTTATCTTTTATCTATCAAGGTTTGATATAGTCACTAGTTCTATTTCCATATTTTCCACACTAATGAATGTGGAAACCTCCCCAAATATTTGGTTAGAGAATCTCTAACCAATCCAAGATCTAACTTATTGACTTTCTCCCTTCGAATTGTTTTTCCTAGTTGGGGTTGAATGAGAGCCATCCAAGTGAGGTCATCATATTCACCTCGCTTAGAACTCGAAAATCATGAGATTTAATATGTTTTCCCCTGAAAATTATGGATGATCATGGATTTTAGTCCATAAGGTGCGATCAACTTTTTGATCATGAGTTAAAATAAGGAAACCCACGATTAAGTGATAAAACATGTTTTGTTTCGGAGAAAAGTGGACTTTGACAACTAGATATTTTGAATCAAGTATTATATTAATGACTAGGGATCTTGGTTTAGATGAGGACAAACCATCCTATATGATCTCCCCCTCTTCCTTATGGGAAGTTATTTATCTAAAAACAAATCAAATAAGGGAGGGGAGGTTCAAATTTACCTCATGAACCCATGTGTGAATTGTGAAAAATTGAATTATGTTATCTTTAAGAAAATAATATTGTTTTTGCTCATAATCATTACCCATGTTCATATAAACTAAAGAATTCTCAAGGTTATGACAATAAAATTTGTTCTAATATTAAAACATAATCATCCTAGGTGTAAATTTTTTCTATTATTTATAGTATTTTGAAAAGCGATGAAACAAATCCTTGTGTGTAAACTTATAATCATATATATGCAATTCAAACCACTAAATATGAACAAATTATTTTTTTCCAAGGAAAATATCACGAGGAAACCCAAGAGATGCTTCCTCACATTCATTGATAGAATCCCTATGAATTCCATAAGTGTATACTAGTGCACCTCACCTAGGGGGATTCAAACCAGGCACCTAGTAGCATGGAACTAGCCAAATGCCCAACAACATTGGTGAAAAATAGTTGAGCTAACCCCTTGGGCTTAAACATGCAAAGCCTTGAATACAAATACTTGGAATAAATACTAAAGAAACATGGGCTTGACTTATTAAGCTATTATATATTCTAAGTTAAACCAACTATGATAACATTGACACCAACTTGACATTCCACTTTTTTCAAATCCCATTTTTGAAATCAAACTATTATGAGATTATGAATAAATAAAAACGGATAAATCCATTTGACAACCCAATCATGTCATCGTGTTCATTTGCAATATGAAATTCAAAGTGATAATAATCAATCTATTTGTAACATTCCTTGTTCAATATCTACATATTTTGGGCTATATTACAACTGTAAAAAATATGGACATGTAGTCTTTTAAAATAAATCCATATAACATGTTCAAATAAAAAAAAACTCATTTCATATTTTCACACAAGGGGATTTGATTAACTCTTATAATTCAAGTATGGAATTCAATTAAAAATTGGAGAGTTATTTAAACACTATAAACATTAGTAAAAAACACTAAACATAATTCACATCCATCCCATTTTTCGTAACTAGATTTTTTTGTAACAATTCGAAGTGACATACAATATTTAGACACAATTTGTTCATATGAAAGTAATTCCTAGAGAAGGCTACCATACACACACAACTAACATTCATCTTACATTCACCATCATCCCAAATAGTAATAAATGAAACTAAGGTAGTGCAAGTTGAATTGAGCCTTGGATAGTCAAATGCATCCATGGGAGAGCCTATCTCATTCACTTTCGATGTAATATATTGGTTTGGCCCTCTTGAATATTGTAAGTATTTTGTTTCTATAGATAATAAAAAAAATGACCAAGGTCGACAGAGAAAGAGCGCATAAAGGGGATATGATACCACAAGAGGGGAAATGTGAGGGAGTCTAAGGGGGGTTTATACCCAACAACACCTAATTTATGTTACCTTGAACCTTCACTCATTTCAAAATATGAGTTTGCAAAGTTAAAAGAGGTTAAGAGGAGCGGAAGAAACAAATTCCTCAATCTAACCTACTATTTTCTAAAAATTATCAAGTTGTCTTCTGTACATTCTTAGAACTAGGAAAAGTTGAATTAGGACTCTCCTACCATCTTTCACTCATGCAGCAAGAAGATAAATTCGAATGGGAATGGAGAGCTGGTTTGTGGGAGAAGGAAAAAGAGGAAAAATGAGAGTTCTTGCTATAAAAAGAATCCTGCCATAACATGTGATAGAAGAGCCATGAAATGAAGCCATGGTAGCTTTGGGAATAGGCAAGAACCAAGATTTTTACTACTAGAGTTGAGGGACATCATCTTGGACCTTTACAAGCACACATTAAATAGCACTAGAGGGAGGATTGTTGAGCAGTGAAGGTGTAACATACCCGACCCCTTAAGTACCTTCTAAGGGATAGGGTATCAAAATTTTTACTTCTTCTAACAACCCTACTGTATTCATGGACTTGCGAGTGGCGGTTTTGCGAATTCATAGTCTATAATCGTATCTTTCATGAAGCCATCCCCCAACACTTAACATCTTTTTCATTTGCGGAATCACAGACTCACAGGCACATGGTATTTTGCCTTCCCTCCATAAGTCCATTTGAGAAGTCTTCACTTAGCCATTTTTCCATCCACGCAGACTCGTGGACTTACAATTCCGTACCACCCCTTCATAAGCCCATCAGAAAAGTCTCAACACATATCATTTTGTGATCCTATCGGGTTCACGGGTTGGTGGACTTGCGGACTCATAGACTCATTCATCTCACCTTACCATCTCCGTGAACTTGTCATGCTCCTAATTCCACTACCTGCATGTTACACACATGGACCTACCCAATGTTGTCACTTGGGTTAACACATGTCACTCGGACCGGGTCACCCTTCATTTCCCCAAAGACCTTAACACCACGCCACACAACACGATGGGCCTTTCTCCTCACGGATCCTCCATATGGACCGTACGAGAAACCTTCTTCATCGATATATCGTACAATGAAGAAGGTTTCTCGTAGTATTTCATCAGAGTACCATATCCAATGCTACTCTGATGTCCCTGCTACGATCAATGGCTTAGATCGCTAAAAACCCATTCCTAAGGATCTAACAATCATCTAAACTTCAACGATCAATGGTCATGATTGACTCACTTAAATTAGTATGGATATAGTCTTTAATGCTCTGAGTTTTTCTCATAGGCTTTCCAAAGACTCTTAGGACCATCTAGAGGTTGTAAAATTCACTCCAAACAATCAATATTTTCTCAACACAATGTAAGGATGAGAAATTTTCACCCAACACACTGTCTATAGTTCTTCAAGGCCTTTCCAGCGAAAAATACCAAGTTTTTACTCACTTAAATTTGATTATGACAAGTTGGGTAATTACCCCACTTATCATATGTACAATTATTAATTCTACATAGACAATCGAAGATATGAATAGAAACATTGATAAACATTTTTAGGGTATTACAACTACAAACTCCATTATTGAACCGGTGTCATCACCAATATTCTCAAGATAATCATAATTATGGAGCCCATGATAGAATTACCAATTTACATCATCTACATAATTTTTATACAGTTATTATAAAGAAAATTACTTAAACGATATTACGAATAACAATTAATTATGACTAGAATTCATAGTATTTTGCACACTAATACTCAACATAGGATTTCATATATTCTCAATTAACAATAATTAAACAAGCACATAATGATCACTTATCTGGAAAAATTGAACCACCAACTACATGTAGACCTCTGAATTTCCTCCCAACCTTAGACATTGTTCCCCACAAACTGAGAACAGGTCACCCTCGAGCTGGGATTGAACTCCACTAGGGAAAAGAAAATCTATCCCTAGAGGTCTCTCAACAAAAACAATATCTCAATACAGGTGCCAAGTTAAACAAAAATCTTATAGGCTCTACTTTCCCCACATGCTTGTCCCAACCAGAAAGTGTGCCCCTTATGGCTACCCACTTCCTTCCAGGCTTCAACAACAAGCCAGACAAGAATAATTAGAGTTCTATGAAGACAACTTGGCATCTTTGGGAATGAAATTCCCTACAATTATCTCACCTGGAGAGAATGAACATGAGCATGACAACCTGCCTCTTTATATTATCAATTCTCTTTTGGCACTCTTCAGCAAAATCCTACACTCTCCCTGGTACAGGTACATGTACGATAATGACAGCATGAATGTCCAGATGTCAGCAACGAGGTGAGGTGGGAAAGTATATGATAAAATGGTGGATGAATGAGCTATAGCACCCAAAACTTATGTGCATGTTCCCAACTTAACACTTGTCATGTTGGAAACTACATGGGCCACACATGGGTTCCCTCACATGGTGACACGTTTCCTCATAGGGACTTAGGATAAAATACATTATCCCCTACTTTAGACTTTAACTTTATGAATATTGATAAAATATTCCTTTTTGGATTAAGTCCCCTTAGATTAGCCCCTTTTCTAGAACTTAGCCCCCCTTTCACATTCTAGTGGAGTTTACCCCCGTTACTCTTCTTGTCAGGATGGTTTGCATGCAGTCGTGTTTTCTTTCATAAATTTCAAGTTAAAATACATAATACAAAACATGCTCATTGGCCAAAAGAGGTTCTTGGCTCACCAAATATACACATACATGTAATTAAATTTCAATTGGGGTTTGGCTTAGGGGTATTACATTCCCCTCCCCCTTATTTATGCATTGTCCTCAGTGCAACATATACATATGTACAAACAAAATTTCAAAAATTTACAAAAAGATGCGGATATTATACCTGCATAGCATCTTCATGTTCCCAGGTTGTGTCCTCAGGTCCATACCAAGTTCATTGGACCTTTACATGGTTTATGACTCGATTCCAGAGTTTTTTTGCTTTTTGGTCCAAAATGCATATTTGTTGTACCTGGAATTTTCCCTCTAGCTCTACCTGAATCACATTCCAATCAATGCCATGATTAGTATTAGGTACATATTTTTGGGGTAAGGATAGATGAAAAACATTATGAATTCACATGGAGGCCAATGGTAATGAAAGAATATAAGATACATGACTGTTATCGGGTAAATCGATGAATGCAGACATAGACTAATCCCCCTAGATCCACCTAGATATAGAACAAAACATGACAGGACATGGCGCTTTCCCTAGGCTCTAATAATCAAATTTACTACTGAACAAAAGATGAGAGACATACCTTTAAATGTCGCTTCCTTATGTCTTTGTTGTTCCTATTTCACTCCGGTGCTCTTGTGATACTGATCCTGTAGTGAGACACAAACCAACTAAAGTGAAAGCAGTAGAGGTATATTCAATGAAAACCTATGCAGATGATCAAGGAATTATGCAATAAAATATAGATAATTCTATGGGAAAGAAGCATGCCACTGTATTATATTAAATAATAGAAAGAGAGATTACAACCGAATGCCTTGATGTCGTAAGGTTCCTTCCAACAATTCCTTGCTTCCCACACACTTCTTGCTCCAAGGATTCTGAGACCATGGATCTGATAGCTACTCACAATATATCTTGACAAAGCAAATCTCAAAGCCACCCTAACCAAGCTAACAATCCCAAGACAAAAACAACTCAATCAAGCTAATCAAGCTCCAAAACCAACTCAATCAAGCTTAATCCCAAGCCAAGATAACTTTCTCCATGAGATATCCTCTCCTTTTATAAGCTGAAGAGGATAAGGTGAGGAGGTTAGGATGATCCCACTAAATCATGAAAGCGATTAAGATCCAAACCATTCAGAGGCCACCTCACCATAGAAGCTTCTCCTTCTAGAACCATCGAGAAAATGCTTATTTTTCCCACGTACGAAGGCCGTCATGACCTGGCTATAGTGCAACCTGCGGAAATTTCGCACCCTAGCTATAGTGCAGCTTGCGGAAATCAAGCATTTCCGCACCCTAGCTATGGTGTAGCCCGCATAAATCCTCCAAAATAGGGTTTTTACAGAGGAAAACACAACTTCTTCTCTCAAGGAAAGTTCTTCTCCCTTCTTTCTTTAGGAATTCAGGCCACTGACCTCTCTGAAGGAAACATATAGTTTTACATCATTAACGATCATGAGGGTGACGAAAATAATGTGTAACAGAGAGCCCCCCAAAGTATGAAGTTATAATAGAGTGATAACTAAAATACTTTGTCGTGTGTGTGTAGGGAACAAGGAACACGTCAGTCGGAAACCTGCCAACAAACAAGGGAATACAATACAATAATATATCATCACTGAGGTAGGCATTCCCATACTCATAATACAAATGAGTCAAAGCATAAATGCCGACATGCAAAGATCCATGTCAAGTAAGACAGGTCATGGCCATCAAACATACACTATGGATCCATGCCATTATGACTCAAATATGATCATAGCCACCAAAAATACACTGTGGATCTATGTGTTAAAGACTCAAATTTGAACATAGCCATGGGACATACAATGTGGATCTATGCAATAGTACAAACTGAATATACTCCAATGCAACCTGAATCTGTGAGAGAAGATTCAGGGTCTTCATCTCCACCACTCTATAGTACGAATCTAACCATGCGAATACATGTGTTGAAGTCGAACATGGTAGAAACCACTTGATTACCGGTCATTAGTGAATACCGTTAACAAGTGCAAGGGAAATCACCATTAATGTCAATGAATCCCAAGGTACTCTAGTACAATCCCACGAATGCAAATTAATGAGTTGAAGTCGAACACTCGACAAAATCTCTCGATCAAGGGTCAATAATGAAAAACCATTTTCGAAAGAGAGGAAACCTGCCATTGAGGCATGCAGGTTCCAAGGTACCAATTGGTTTCTAAGTTTGATTCCTAGATAATGAGTTAGTTGAATTCGATGGGAAAAGACTCGTCACAAGAAGGCCTTAATGTATCCTCCATCAATGACATGAAATGGGTAAAAATATTTGATGTAGATCAGAGTAACAAGTGATTCAGGACTGACTCAGGGATGGCCGATGCAATAGAAGGCTTAAGGACTGCAGAAAAGGCCGACGCAATAGAAGGATTTCCAGGTTGAACTTCTCTTTGAACATATTGACGACACGACAACTGTCTTGGAAACACTGACTCAACAATAGGGATCACAGACCAATTTGTCATCTTATAGAGTATGATCAATAGACAAGTGGATTTTCCAACCTAGACACAAAGCTAGTGAAAGGGTGTCATGCTCAAAAGTGAATCTTCCATGGAATACAGGTTTAGACACATTTCTTTCCCAATTCCCCCCCCACCATTTATGGCGAGTACCTCTTTATTTTTACGCAAGATTGAGGAGGATAACATATGCTTGTAATGTAAGCTCATCCTTTGGATGAGTCCCTCGCAGTATGTTTAACGAACCCTAAGAATGAGTGGTTCGGTCCCATGTGGGTCTTTCGATGGTTATTTAACGAGTCCAAAGATAGAAAACTCGGGGGTTTTTCATATTTTGAGAGTCTGAAAAACACTTAAAGAGAACTCTCCCAGTTCCTTTTTCGTAAAATAGTTCAATAGGACCGAAAAAGTGATAAACTATTGCCCATCAAATGTTTTCTTCAAATACTTTTACGAGTGTGAAAAGAACAAGATCGCTTGGCCATCTTTTCATGTTTAGAGAGTCTGAAAACAGCTTAAAGGGAACTCCAGGGGGTTCATTTTTTGTATAAACTTTACGAGTCCGAAAAAGTGATAAAATTTTACTCGGTTACATTCTCATTGATTTACGAGCATGAGAAAGAACAAAGACTAAGCTCAGGATTGTTTTCATTTTTACGCAAGCTTTAAAACAAAACAAAAATATGCTTGGGATAGATTTTATTTTTACACAAGCTTAAAAACTAAACAAAACTATGATTGGACCTGGTTTCATTTTTACACAAGCTCGAACAAGAGGAAACTATGCTTGAGGTAGGTGGTTTCATTTTTACACAAGCTCGAACCATAGAAAACTGTGCTTGCGACTTCCCAATGCATGGTCGATACTTAGCCCCCAACTTAAGAAACTAGCGGCTCTACTATAGCATGAAGTCCAGAGGCTGAAAGTATTGCCCCCCAAGCTTCGTTTCGTCCAACTACAAAGGAGAATGGAATGAAGCTTCAAATACTAGACAGAGGACTTGACTCAAATAGAGAGGGGGAGGTTGTTTCATTTTTTAACGAGCTTGACACATGCAAAGAACTATGCTCGTAACCTCTGTTTCATTTTTTAACGAGGTTGCTACAGAGATGCAAAAAACTATCCTCATAACTGGTTTCATTTTTTAACGAGCTTGAAATCAGAAAATCATGTTTCAAGCTGGTTTCATTTTTTAATGAGCTTGAAATCAGAAAATCATGCTCAAAGATGGTTTCATTTTTTAACGAGCTTGAAATCAGAAAATCATGCTCAAAGCTGGTTTCATTTTTTAACGAGCTTGAAATCAGAAAATAATGCTCAAAAACTCTCTTTTTGATCATGGCTTCCAAGAGGGCAATGCCCCGGAAGGACACCATGTCAAGGGACACAACCCAGTCATGGCCTCCAAGAGATCTTCACTTGACGAAAGAAATACACTCTGTAAGGAACACATGTCGAGGGTTGCGATAGGGGTAAGGAGATCAAACTCTAAAGACCCTATCGAAGAGATAACCATGTCAACTATATGATCTAGGTCGTAAAAATATGAATTCATGGGAGACAATGCCACATAATTAACATGTGGCGGGGGTGATACCCTCTGCATATGAGAACCATTTAAGGAGGTAATCCAGTCAGGATCGATGAATGAAAGTTGATCGATAGTCACAATTCTTCCATGGCGAGGGAAAGATATCACACAAAAAAGAGTGGACACAATATCTTTCATGGCATAGACATAATACCGCCCAAGGAGTAAAGCGAAATCCAGGGGGTCTTGGACTACCATTACATCAATAAAGATAGTTTTCCCTCCCAAAGTTACAGGAAATTGAGGAAGGGTCCCTAAAGTTTGACTGGTTCTTCTATTAAAAGCTAACAGATTCTGCATAACTGGGGCAAGCTGAGGACAACCCAAAGCTTGCTAAGCAAATGAGGACAAAATACTAACAGATGCACCTTCATATATCAAAGTCTGAGGAATGTCCTGACCACAAACTTGCACTATAATCTAGAAAGGAATGTGAGAGGGAAGACGAGGTCTAGTTATCATAACCCAATCAAAATGGATGGCCTCATTACTTGGAGGGGGTTCCATAGGAGAAGGAGGAATACCCCCTGGCACGGTAGAGTCTATATCAATGAGAAAAACATGGGCAATATCAGGTTTACTCTCTTGCGGGAGAGTAGGATCGACCGATGATGAGATTATATTGACCACTTGGGTTGCATTCTCTAAGGGGAGAATGGGGTCGATGGGTGGAAACGGATCGACCACTTGGAATACATTCTCTAACGGGAGAGGGGGATCGACTGAGGATGGAATCATATCGACCACTTGGGTTTCACTCTCTAACGAGAGAGTGGGATCGACCAAGGATGGGATTAGAGCGACCATTTTGTCAACTGGTTCAACTAAGGATGTGACCAGATTGATCAACGAAGGGACCGGATTGATCATTCCATCAACTACAGGTGGGTCAAGAGTAAGCTTGTGATAAGCAGCTGGAAGTTGAGGCTGGGGGACAGTCATGTCTTCCAATAATTTCGAGGCTTCGTCCATACGAGGGCAAAGGTGAGCTAGATGACACCCTTTTCATAACATACACGGGAACTTGGCTCTACTTTTATTCTTCCCAATGGTATCTTGACTAGTTGATGGGAGGTCATCAACATGTTGCTCAGAGGCTGACAACACGGGTTGGCGAGGGTGTCTATACCATGCTTCCATAACCTTGGATAGACCAGGGCAATCCTTAAGAAGATGGCTACCCTTACAAAGCCTATAAGGGTACTTGGGATTACGGGTTGTTTGGGTGATCTTGACATCATCAACACTCCCAACATGATCAATAGTATCTGGTTTCTTTCCAACATGTCTGACAGTGGTTGGAAGTTTGGATCCTTGTTTATTTTTCTTCTTCTTATTCTTCCTTTACTTCTTCTTCTTATTCATCGAGTTACTAGCGTGAGAGCTTTCACTTGACGAAGAAGATGAAATGAAAGAAGACCTTGGAAGTCAAGAAGGCAAAGAAGATCTTATTGGTGAAGACAGTGAAGGATCAACATGAGGTTGATGTTCTTGGAGGGAAGTGCTTACGACCAAAGCACTTACTACATTCAGGATTACCTGAGTAGAAAACAACCATACTGGTAATCCAATTGTGAGACCCGGAAGGCTCAAAGTAGCGATGTGAGGAGGACCAATGTTTCCACAAGAAGG
>SNQJ01S0208950.1:17264-27598 GCA_010110895.2 Picea sitchensis | reverse complement strand
GAGACATAACCATCAACACTACATTTCAGTTTCCTTGCTTTCATAGATTAGAAGACAGTTTCCTTGCTTTCATAGATTAGAAGATAGTTTTCTTGCTTTTGTAGGATAGATAGTCTTTTTGCTTTGGTAGATTAAAGAATAGTTTTCTTATCATAGGTTAAAGATTAATTGTTAATTCCTTTTATTATCATAATACTTTCAATTCAGTAGATTTCCTTTCAAACATTAGAAGTAGTTGTGAAGTTTAATTTAAGAATAGAGTTCACTTGATTCTTAGCTTAATTATTTTCTTATTGAGTAATATTAATTAGTTTACTTGATGTAGAAGTTATCATAGGTTAGTTAGTTGTCTGCTTGCTTGTTTACTTGCTTTTATAGGGTAGCTACTTGCTTGTCTATTTACTTGCTTTTATAGGATAGTTGCTTATTGAATTAAGTAGGTTAGTTAAAGTAGTTTTCTGTTGTTATTGCTTATTAGGTAGATAATTTGGTTTTGCTTATTGTCATGATTAAGTTAATTTTCTTTAAGTAGGGTTTTCATTTTCCTTCTTAGAACTATCCATCGATCCTTTGTTCAAAGGTTACTTAGGGTAAATAGTTTAAGTTTCTTAGTAGGGTTTGATCATTAGTAGTCTTTTCTTAAATAAATTATCCCTTCAATATCCCACTTCCTTAGTTAGACTATACTACCTCTAGCCTTTTTTCCTTGGCACATATAGTGCTACAACTCTAAGTTTACTTACCCCAAGTTGAAAATTTAATTGAGGGTTTTTAGTATGTTTTTAGTGCATATAGAACACCCATCATTTTTGGCGTCGTTGCCGGGGAGTTGTCTCAAGGTAGGAATTAGATCATTTCTAAACCTTAGCATTAGTTTGGTGGCGGGGGAACTTTAAGACGAGAGGTAAGAACTTGCACATCCACTATAACAGGTTCCCCTAAACCCAATGGTAGTTTTTCTTTTTCTTTTTGTTTGCTTTCATGAACAGACCTAGAGACCCAAAAGGTAGATACATTATAATCTAAATCAGACCTTTCAACCATGTTTTCTTCCGATATTTTTTGGGGAAGGAACATTTCACTTATAAACTGCACAGATCGATACCGAAAAACAGGAATTAGCTCAACCCAAAGAGCTAAAGTAGTCTCTTAAGAGACTAAGATCGAGAGCACTATAGAACACAAAATTGAAGAATCTGTAATAGTGGAACAAGAGACAAGACCAATCGATATTTCCATAGAACCAAACAATAAAAACCTTATTTTCTTACCACCATCAGGAGATCCTAACTTTAAAGACATCATAGACCCTGACCACGTGAATATCTTGTTTGGTAGTTCAACCAACATAATTGTCTCTCAAGTTGACACAGAAACTTTGGCACCAATAATCTCAACCGACTTGAGTAGATTCCCAGACACCCAAACAGTAGGAAGACCTTCCCATCAGAGGGATACCTTGTTCTATTCAAGAATAAAACCACTTAAGTACTCTCTTTTTGGAAATCAAACCAGTATCGATGATCACGAGGATCACAACAATGTAATACACGAGGAGGGAGAAGAAGCTGGAAACCAAACCGAAACTACCTTCGGGTTTCCAATTTTGGACCCCCACACCTATGCAAGTGTGGTGTGTTTGGTTTGCAAAAATATTCTTTAAATATGTCTTTCATCTTTTAGGTAGTTGTGATTAAAAAACAAATCTTAAAAAAAATATATATATACTTTTTTTTTTGGGTGTTTTAAGAACCCTAGACACTAATCCCTATGTGAGGCAGGATCCACCAACCAACATAATGAAATTATAAGAAACCATTAGCTTGAGGGAACTTTCTCAAATCGTAGCAACAACCGAGATTTCTTCTTTTAAAGAAGAACATATTTTAGCAGCAACCAAAAGTGTATGTACCTCTCCAGAAATATTAGAAGAATCAAGGTCCTATGATATACAAAATAATTTTCCTTGCCAAACTGTGAAGGAAGCTGAAAACTTATGGACTACATATGGTGGAGAGAAATCACTAAGTCCTGAGATTGAGGATTTCTCAACATCCATCTCAACAGACCCTTTATGTACTTTATAAATCAATCATCCAGAAGAAGAGGATCCGCATAACATGATAAAGGAGAGCATATAAATTACTGTTGATAAACATCAATATTACATTGAAATTTGGTTTCAAGAGGTCATTAGGCCACAATACTATTCTCTTCTTCAACACCTTCTAATGCCAAAACAAGTAAGTTGGTTTGTTCTTCATATCCAGGTAATCAATGCGGTAACTTTTTTATATGTGGATATGAGTATGTTTCTTATCTTGATTCCCTCATGGTTACAATGGAAAAGTTCTTACACTTGAATAAATATTTTCTTTTCTTTTTAGGTAGGGTAGGATAATAAATAAAATTTGCATGTTGTTAGTTTATCTTAAAGTTTAATGCAACCTCATTTTACATTTTTTTTTAATAAAAGAACTATGAGATACATGTTCCAGTGACTCGATCTCATTGATCTTATTAGTTTTTGATATTTTAGAGTGTGGTTTTTGACAAATAGTCCTAGATATTTCTGCAGGTATTTATTTCACTGGGAGTAGACGAGTTTAAGGAGATATAAAAGAATAATTTTTCTTCAAAACATTGCTATACTTGAACCTTGTTGTCTGCTAAGCATCAAATGAATAATGACTTACTGTAGTTAGCCATGTTTTTGAAAAAGTTTTTCATCTTCTTTTTCTCAAGGCATCTTAAGAAGCAGTTGCTCTTGAAAACCTTCATCACTGTATAAGGAAGTGATACCATAACCATCAAGCTTAGAGGTCTCTCGTACAATTTCCCCAATAAACCATAGTAAGTAAGTAAAGTATCTTTATTAAAGAGTAACAAGGAGGTATGATTAGCGGTTAGTCATGGAAACATCACAATAACTTACAAAAGAAGAAAGTGAGTTGAGCCTAAAGATACCTTTCTGTTATTTCCCAATGGTACCATCCACTACACACTAAAATACTTGATTATATCATATCTTTAGATAGGCTACGTCCTCTTAAGTACTACTTACATCAGGACAATCACTAAGGAATATATATAATGAAAATTCATCCTCCAACATAAATACCATCCCAATAAAAATAAAGAAAAAGTTTTTTTCAGAGCTATCCCCCCATGTTCTTGCATAAAACAATCTTATACTAAAATATTAAAAGATGGAGGGACAGTCTTTGAGGGTGTAAGAGGCTAACCTGCCTAGATATTGAACAGGTCTGCTGGCAGCAGGTACCGACCTATGGTATGACTAGGTAAACCCGTTGGAGTACTGAACAATCTTGCAGGAAACGAGGCATTCTACCTAGAGAGGATGGTAATTTGACAAAAATAAATAATAAATTTAAACTTGTCCTAATGTACGACATTAATTGTAGACAAAGCTGACACGAAGTATGTATGGTTAAGATAATGTTAATGAACTCCATAAATTTTCCATTGGGAACTAACTTTGAGACTATCTTGAAACTCTCTTGCCTACCCCTTTTTATCTATATACAAGATCTCTTATCCTATAGGTGGGGCCATATTTTAACCGTCTCGTCAGACCAATCTGTGAAATTTATCTCTACACTTAACAAGCTGTAAATCTTTGGCTATTGGGAGAACTGATTAGTTTTCTATATTTTTGATTGTGAGGTGTCACAATACTTAGGTGTGGGGGAGGGGTTCATGAGTTGACAAATGATAACATTTCCTAGAAGAAGTAAATCTTTGTAAAAAATCATGTATTGTTTTGATGATACAAGTTATTACATCAACAATCATTTTATTTTTGAAATGATAATCTCCTGTGTGCTATAAATTGATGTACATACCCTTAATAAACCACTTTATTGGATGATTTTTGTTACAGGCTGTTCATTATAGGATTGAAATTACATGTCTTATGCGAGTGGATTGAGTAAGCATGGTGGCAAAATCAATAACAATGAAACACTCTTATCCTGCCTCTGCTCCTATTCACTGTGTTCGTGGTCTTTGAGGAATCAATTGCCTCAACCACAAAGCTTCCAAGAGTTAGAGACCGCTAGTTTAAACACCACCGGTTGCCAAGAGCAAGCTATAACAAGGTTTTCAAAACTGAATTTCAGAACATCTCTGAAGCTAAGGGATACTCCAAAGAGTGGATAAAAGAGGAGCTAATCAACTCTCTCATAGTCATAACTAGATTGATCACATGTGAAGGTAGATATTCAGTCTTTAAATCCTGTCACTTTCGATTATTATCTCACTTTCAGTTTAATAAGCCATTGAATTTTCCCTTTTACTTCTTAAAGAGTATCGAGAAGATGTCCTCCCAAGTAAGGAAGAATGTAACTAATCCCCATAACAACTTATTTCACCATGGCCTTATCTAACTACTTGTATTGGCCGAGTTGGAGAAAACGTGGGATGAGTTCATTTACTAATTTTCAAACCCTCATATTACAATCAAGACTAGCAAGAAGACACTTGATCTAGGGACTGTTACTCCAGCCAAACCCTCATGCTCAAGCTATTCCTTTACCAGACCAAAAGTCCAAGAAACTCTTTGATACCCCTCCAGCCTCATCGAGAAAGAAGACCAAGAAGCCTATTGCTAATTCATGGCATGAGGACGTTCCATATCTTCGGTTTGGGGGGGTTTTTCTGAGCTAAAAAGTGCTAAGCACTGCCCATTTGTATAGCAAACCCATGAGAAGAGGAAGATGGATTTTTGTCAAAATTCTGTCATACTGTCTTTTTACAATGTCTTGGGATATTATATCAGCAGTTGTTTGTATTGGTATTCTAAATTCTATATTGCTGACATCATTGTGTGTGTTATAAACTTGCTATGCATTTTTATGTTTATGCTATAGAATATTGCTTATACTTAACTACTCTTTGCGACAAATACACAACGATAACAACTGCTAAATACTTACTGCCATATGTATTACAAGCTTATGAAAAGAGGACCAATTGTTTGAATTGTTAAAGATCAATGACATGAAATAAAAATTCTCCTGTTCACCATGCCTACCAGTACAAACCAAGCCTTTTGTTAGTATCTGTTAGTTCTGTCAGTCACCAGTGATCAAATTTACTCGTTCATGTGATTGATAGGGTTATTAGGTCAAATTGTTATATTTTCAAAATAAAATTATGAAATAAAATTTGAGATCTCTTGGTTGTAAAATGGTCATTAGTGTGTCTAGGTGTCCTTACTACTCCCTCCACTCATCCAAGGTCATAAATGTTCATCATGGTCATGTCATAATTCCTTGTCATAAATTTTCAAATGATTGTCTTGGTCAAAGTTCTACTTCAAAATTGGTTTCTAAATTAAGGAAGATGAATTTGAAAAAAGTGAAAGCGTTTTTTTTCAATCATATACAAAGAAACAAAAACCTCCTTAATTTTATGCACATGTGTTATTATTTGAGAGAAATTCCCCATATACAATCGCTATAGGGGGGTTTCTGCACATTTGGACAACTTGACTTCAAGTAAGTTTTTCAAAGGTTTGGAGAAGGCATTTGCAGTGCTTGATGGTTCCATTGTGTAGAAGCCATCATAAAATTTCCAACCACAGCACTTTCATCCCAAAAAATACTCTGGGAAGGCATCCAAAAACCCTCTCAAAGACCACACTGCTTTTCTGCTGAGAGCACACTGCGTTTCTGTAATTTGTGAATAACCAAATTCAAGTTTTGATTATGAACAAATGAGAAATTATTTTTGATACCTGGAGCAGTTTTTTGTTCCTAAAATACCCCCCAAAAATAACCTCTCTCATTTTTTGAATATACGTTATTGTTTGGGATATATTCAATTCTCTTAGAAGCCTAGTTTTTCAGAAAATAAAACACTCTGTTTTTTTTTGTTTTAGTCATGGTTTCTTTTTGTGTTTTCCTAACAACTGGAAGATAATTTTTGAAAACAAA
This sequence comes from Picea sitchensis, assembly GCA_010110895.2. Taxonomy (NCBI): domain Eukaryota; kingdom Viridiplantae; phylum Streptophyta; class Pinopsida; order Pinales; family Pinaceae; genus Picea; species Picea sitchensis. The sequence continues at coordinate 21,638 of SNQJ01S0208950.1, read as the reverse complement.
GAGAGGTTTGTATCAAAGAAACATTAAAAAACTAAAACCTCTCTCAGTTTTTACAAATGAGTTACTGTCGTGTAGTTACAGGGGTCACTTTGATACCTATTTTTCACAAGTTCTCCAGGCCATAATTGTTGCGATTCTCGGAAATCACTTTTGGAACTAATTTTGTAGAGGTAAAATTGTTGTTTTGCATGGTTTAAAGGATCAAGGGTATAATATACATCTCAAGGCTTCCTCAAATGTCATCAGCAGCCTCCAAAAACTCCAAACCCTCTAGTTCAAACTTAGATAGCATGAAACATTGAGTCGTCATTTACGCCATGATAACGTTTTCCTACAAGACAAGATGAATTCTCTAGAGTGTTTGGTTGATGATATGACTACCACCAATAATAGTCTCTAGATGAAATTGAAACATCACAAAAGGCCCAAGACAAAATCCCCCAGGGAAGAGGGAGAATATTCTAAAGATAACCCACCCCCTCCTTTGCAAGTTTAGTCATGAAGGGAAATTTCTTTTTGTTTGCAGTGGGACCTGCAAAATCTTAGGTGTGGCGGTAATGTTGGGTCCGTGATATGATTGATTTCATGACATTAATTAGATCCTTTTTGGCTGAATATGTATATGCGTTTTCCTGTTTTGAAGAGTTTTTGAAGAGATTGTGTCAAATCGCTGTGATTCACACCAGGTATGCATAATTCATGTTTTGTGATGATTTTGAGTATAAATCAACATGTTTTTATGATCCCAGGAAACTAATTTGTGTTTTGTGTGTCACAGGGTAAAATCACAGCTTGTTTTTTCATCTGGCACTCCGTTCGGTACTCCATCTGGCACTCAGTCTGGTACTCCATTCGACACTCCGTCCAGTACTCCATCTAGCACTCAGTCTGATACTCCATTCGACACTCTTTCCTGCACAAAAACCATGGGCAATTTGGCGGTTCGCATATTGGCGGCCAACGATGGGCGAATCAAAGACATGGGTTTTGCTTCTGCTCATGGCCTCCAGCTACTGAGATTCTAACAACTTGATTTGGGTTGTTATATTCAACGTTTACTGGATCACTTAGTTTCTAGAAGCCACCGACGGTTAAAATGCATTTAATGTAATTTGTTGTTTTTAGAGGAGGTCGACCCTCCTAGTGGTCAACCTTTCAGTGGTTGACCTCTCAGCTTGTAAATATATAATTGTTGGATTACTGAGAGGGGGGTTGAATAAGTAATAGAGAAATTTAATACTTTTTAACCATATAATCCAAGTGTTATATCAATGTAGCATTATCAGCCAATAACTGGAGAGTAAATAAGAAATGAACAAATGAACAATCATACACATACACAGTACACCAATGTTTTACGTGGAAACCCAAAGAGGGAGAAAAACACAAAATGATTTTTCTTATATGTCTTGAAGAATTACATTCATTGGAAGCATCAACTTCCTTTGTTTTCCAACTGCAACTGGAAGGAGGCTCCAACCCCCTAGTTTCTCAGGCTACAACCTGAGGGAAGCTCCAACTCCCCAATTCTCGAGCTACAACTAGAAGGAGGCTACAACCCCCTATGTTCTCCGGCTACAACCGGAAGGTGGCTACAACCACTTGTCCTTTCCCCTTCCAATCGCCCTGAAGTAGAAGTAGAATGATGGAACCACTGTCACACTATCACTGTGAGATATACTGCTATAAACTTGTACCAATAAATCTAAACCATGCATCAACCATTCGTCAACCTGTACCTCAACCTGTAATCAACCTGTACCATAAACAAGTGCATCAACCATGCACCAACCCGTACCAAACAACCTATAATCAACCTATACCATAAACAAGTGCATCCAACCATGTACCAAGTATGTACCAATCATGTATCAATTACTCATCAACTATGACTCATCAATATGTACCAACATCATCAACTATACACCTCATGTATCTGCCAACTCATCAACTGCTTGTCTCAACCATGTACCTTAACCAAAATCCATCATCAATTTCATCATATAAATATGATTTTTAACTCTGTAATAGACCTGGTGTATATGATCACATACTGTCAAACCTTCCTTAATTTTGACAACAAGAGACTAGCATCTTCATCAAACTTCTCTCATGACTAGTTTTTGGATTAGTCAACAACCCTAACTTGAAATGATGATAACTTTGTACCTTTAATGAATAAAGATATGAAAATTATACACAATGTTATTTAGTGTGTTTTATGCAATTCCTACAGGTGTCACTACTTGTAACCTCTCAGAAAAGGATTTATAGCAAAAATGACATACCTTGCTGAATTCTGGCTTATTCTAGAGAGCAACCTTGTAGAGCGTGCCCCGCACAACATATTTGTTGAATCAATATGAAAATATTACACATCATAATAAATATTGTAATATAAACAACACATTTGGTCTCATTGAATTTGTATCTGTTATGAATAAGTTATGACTTTTTTACCCGAAACACCTGTTTTTGACTAGTTTCAGGACTAGCCACAAACCCTATTTTCCACGGAGTGTAACTCCAAAAATAAAAGGACCCACAAGCTGAATTTTTTACCACAAATAATTGGATATGTTTCCTCGATGGAATATCAATTTCAAGGTCTAAATCATTCCATAAAAAATGTTATTTCGAAAATGGTGATATGACCTTAAACAAACATACCTTAGAAAGCATCATCAAAAGAATTTATCCTTCCTTGAATTCCGGCCTTTTTTTCTTCACTTTCCTCAGAAATTCGGCTTAGATATCCTTTGGTTACCTCAGACACCTATAGGTATTCAATATGCTCAAGTGTGATTTAAATGAGAGATCCTTGCCTCTTATTTATACTCTCCAAGTAGCTTCCTTAAAAACATCTTCTAGGTCACTTTGCCCACTTTCCTTATTTTAGGGTTAACCTAATTCTAATTTCTCCATTAAATTTATTACTTAAATAATTGATTTTGTATTCACTTTGTATTATAGTGCACTCATCACTTCACTTTATTATTTACCTTTAAAAATGCTTAAACCACTTTGACTACTTTGACATTTTGGGGCTTCTAGATGACATATGAGGGTCCTCTAACTTCGTAAGGCCATAACTCTCAAACCGTGAGGAGTTATGTGACCTTCCACATACCAATAGAAATGGAATGAAATTTAATATCCATATGGAATAGTATTACCTAAAAATATATCAAAACTCATACCGTTATCGATCGAACAAACTTGGGTCCATTACCCAAACCTGGGTTCTCCAACTTCTCATGGACATAACTCTCTAACCATGAGGAGTTATGTGACGTTCCACATACCACCGAAAATGGCATGATAAGCACTATCCATATAGGATATTTTCACTAAAAAATTGAATGGCGTTCATCTCATTATTCTACAAATAAGAATGGGTTCTCTAACCATACTTCTAGGATAACTCAATCCGCAAAGCGTCTTCCTGTGAGGGATTTCACCATAAGGGGAACACTTTGGAGTTCATCCATTTCTAATTATTATCAACCATGATAAGACAATAATGAGTCATATTTACATAAAAAAATCTTGGGTCCATTACCCAACCTTTGTGCTACGGGTCTTTCTTCAAGGGTTGACATCAATGACAACCAACCTTAATCAACAATCTCCCCCTTTGTCATTGATGGAAACACTCTGATGCAATACTTAAATAATATCACTCATGGTCCCCCGGAACCATGCCTCTGTCCTCTACATATGATAAATATCTCCCCCTGGAACCATGCCTCTATCCTCTGCCTCTGTCCTCTGCATCTGATAAATCTCTCCCCCTTTTTCATCAATGACAAAGGTATCTTTCCATCTAGGGTTTCTCCCCCTGAATGAACTGTCTTCTTATGGTGCTTCCTCATGTAAATGTAAGACATGTAAGATAAGCATTAAAAAATCATTCATTTTGGAGTAGAAATAACTCCAAGTCTCTGGCGAATATATTCAAAGGATTCCTGTGGAAGTGGTTTTGTGAAGATGTCTGCTACTTGTTCTTTTGTGCCCACATACTCAAATCTAATGTTGTTTTCTGCAACCTGCTCCCATAGAAAGTGATACTTTATTGGAATGTGCTTCGTCTTGCAGTGCATCACTGGGTTCTTCGAGATACTGATGGCACTTGTATTATCACAATAGATTGGAATGGGCTCATCATACTCAACATGTATATCTGTCAAAGTTTGTTTCATCCAAAGAACTTGTGTACAACATGATGCTGCTTCAATATACTCTGCCTCGATTGTAGATAAAGATACTGATGATTGTTTCTTGCTTATCCATGATACTAAACACTCACCCAAGTAGAACGTTTCTCCACTAGTGCTTTGTTGGTCATCAATACAACCATCCCAATTTGCATCT
>SNQJ01S0208949.1:0-10978 GCA_010110895.2 Picea sitchensis | reverse complement strand
AGAAGAAGCTATGTGAGTGATAAGTGACTTTTGTGTGTGAATGAGTGAAAGTGTGCCAATTTTTAATGAATTAGGTGTCACCTTGCTGCATGTGGACTTCGCTTGGTCCTTACAAGTGTTGATTACCTAATTAACTAAATGACTTTGGTACAACCTTGTGTAATTCAAAAGTCTCTAGGAAGCTAGCATGTGGACATGTGGGTCCATTACTATACCTTTAACTCCCTATTGTGATTTAATCTAAGAAAAGCTTTGAAACTATCCTAGATTGTGATCACGTGGGCATGTATGGGCCCGTTACAAAACCTTTAAACTTCCCTAGTGATTTGATCTAAGAAAGTAAATTTCAAGCACTATCCTATCTTTGTGACATGTGGGCATGTATGGGCCCGTTACAATATTAAGATGTGTTTGAAAAAATAAACTAAGAGGAGTCCTAAGAAGGGTCGTTGTCCTCTCCTAAAGGTTTTAATCCTTTTAAGGGAGATGAAATTGTTTCACAATCTTTTTCTGATTCTCAAGGTCACTTGGAGGCGCGAGAGAAGAGCATACTAAGCGATTGTTATCCAACATCTAGTCCCAATGCAAGTTAAATGTGATTAAAAATGATTTACAACTTATATCTTGAGTCAAAACAAGCCATCCATGTGGCGAAAAATGAAAGCAAAATAGGAAATAATGATTTTAACCCCCTAAGTGCCTATGTGTTTTGACTAACCCCTTTATATGAAGAGGGGACTAAGTGTGGTGCAGCTTTAAAATATGCATAAAATCACTTTTAAGAAGGCTAAGGGCCTTCCCCACATCTCAAGAACCTTACAATGTGAATTTTTTGCATAGGTGTGCAGGTCTCAGTGGAGACAGAGGTGCACAGAGCGCATGCGTGCAGACCGAAAAACATTAATGAGTGCATGTGCATAGAACAGAACTGTGAATTAAGCACATGTGCGCACGAAGCATGTCTGTGGACTGAAAACCCTGCGCACAGGTGACACACGGTCGTGAATGAAAATTCTAGGTGGAATTCTCTCAATTCACCTTGGAATTGGATGATTGGTAGGTCGGCTTAGGCTGGTTAATGCACCTGCAAGTTAAATAAACCAAAAGAAGAGCTAGAAAAACCCAAATGGGGTAGAAAATTGATACCTCTCTCCAGTGGAGTCGCCAATCTGTTGCACCTCTTTCATCACCTTAGTGAACAAAATAGAGGTGCTTGCAAGCTTAGTTGGGTTTGCTAAGCAGGATAGCTGCAAGGAAAAGGGTTAGAAAAAGAAATATAAAACAACAACTAAGAATTAAACTAAGAAATAAAACAACAACTAAATTGATAAACATAGGGACATAAGGACAAAAGAAACAATGAGACCCATGTCACCAATGATAAGGATGATATTAGTGAAAGAAAACACAGAGAAGCAAGGGGACTATGAGTCTCTTCTTCCTCTAAGGGAGGGCTCTTGGACCCCCACAAATAAACTCTTCTTACAACTTTGAAAATGATAATGAAAATGGTGAAAGAATTCTTTGCTAATCCACTCAAGGGGTGAGGTGGATTTCCCAATGCAATGATTCAAGTATACTCTTGGTAGGGATAGAGGATTCCTCAAGAGAATAATGGCAGCATAACTTTGTTATGAATTCCTTGAAAAATGAAGTGTATCCATGGCCTTTTTATAGAATTCATTTGAGTTATTGTCCAACTAGTTTGTAGTGTGTAAAGAGGCTAATTAGGGCATTTCTAGGTCTTTGACCAGCCACCCAGTCCAATCCAGTCTAGATTTGAGTGTCAAATCAACTTGGAAGCTGAACCAGAAGTGGGTGGGAGGCTGACCACTCTCATAAATGCATCATTTTTCAGGTGCATGTATTTTTGCGACAATAGTCGCGCATCATGCGCATGTGCGTGAATCTTGCGTTTTTGTTTTACGCATGTGCGTGCGTGCCCTGTGTCTTCATAGAGCCCTTTAATTTTTGCACTATTTGTATAGTTTTTGACCCTTTGCGAATGATTTTGTGATATTTTTGGTCCATGGGTGACCTCATAACTGTTTGGCGATGCTGAATTCCTGTAACCATTTGCGAATGAAATTTCAGTGATAACACTTTGTTCTTGACTAGCTCTGAAAGCGGCACAGGAATTATGATTTTTTTAATTTCGTGCTCAAAGTTGAAGGAGGAAGGGGGCTTCATAATTTCTCTCACTTCTGGGATAGGACCTTCGACTATTAGTGAGGGGTTCTGAGCTTTCTTTTCTTTTTTTCTGTTTGCTGTGTATTTAGGAGGATTTTCTACTCTGGAAGGCTGATCAGGGATGTCAGGCTTCCCTTCCTTTTTTTTAGAACTAAGGTTGTATTTATTTGGACTAATGTTGGCTTCGTCTCCCTTTCTTAGTTCATTTATTTGAATTTCCATGAGAGACTCCTCGTAGGCAGCTTGAGTTAAATGGGGAAATGGGGAGGTGTCTCTAAGACAATGAATCTCAGAATCAAGATTTTCCTCCTCTCTTTCCTCATCAGTAACAAGATTGTTTTGGAGAGGGGTATCGATTTTTTGATCATCTCTATCTCTGTTTCTTTGTTCCATTTGGATAATCTGAGGAGCATTATTATTTGGCTTCCTAAATTTTCCTCTATTATCAACATTTTGAGGATTTCTATATGTTGGCTTCCCCTCTACTTCCAATCTTTCCATTCTAATAGAAAGTGATTTTAGTAGCTGAGTCACTTCATCCTTTTTAGGGGGAGCAGTAGAGGAACCAGAGGTTGAGGCCTCAGATCTTCCTCTTCCTCTGCCAGCTTTGTTCCTAAGTCTATCTACTTCCAATAAATTGGATTCTACTTCCAGGGATGCATCTTGCATGTGATCTAGGGAAGTAGCTCTTCTCTCTCTGAGCAGGAGGCAGAAATCAGGGTTGAAAGCACTAGCATAAGTGATTTTGGCAGAGGCTTCTATAGGATTTATTTCAGCAGGGATCTTATTGTACATCTTATTGAATATTTTGGAGAAGTTAGAAACAAATTCTCCCTCTTTTCTCTTTAGTGACCCGAACTTTGTGATATAATACATAAAGTCTTTTTTGTCCCCCCACTGCCTCAAGAAAACATCATCTAAAGCCTCAATTCCAGTAATGGATCCAGGGGTCAATCCCCTAAACCATTTTCTAATCTCACCATCAAGGCTCTGGACAAAGGCTCTCATCCAGACATCTTCATTTTCAATATTCAGATTGTCTTCATAACTGTAGAAGGCATCTAGGTGCTCTTCAATAGTTATGTCCTCTTCTCCAGTAAACTTAGAAATGTATTTTAGTTAATCTCTAGCCGGAAGAGTGTTCATGGGTTGAGGTAGGACTAGAGGGGCATATCTTACAGCCACTATGGCATCCATTCTGTTTCTAGGGGGATTAGCACCTGCCATAGGGATGATAGGTAGAGGAGAACTAGGAGGGGATGGAGTTCAAACAGGGGAGACTGGAACTAAGCTTCCACTAGGAAAAGGAAATAGCAGAGGATTAGGAGAAAAAACTGCAGGGTTTAAAGGATCAAAAGCTTCTCTTTCTTCAGTGGAAGCAACAGTAATAGGAGGAGGGGTGGTAAAGCCCGGGGTAGGAAAATATTCTGAGGTCCTGGGTCTAAACCACTATACAATTTTAGGGGAGAGAGGAGTGACAAGGATTTCTCTCTCCAATCTAATACCAGGAGGGGAAAAATCAATAGGAACTCTCCCAAACTTTAAGTTTCGGGAAACTCTGACAGATGGTATAATAGTAGAATTAGAAGCAGATGTTGGAGTTTCTATAAGAGGATAGTGATAACCATCAGAAATACCTGGTTCAACAGAACAAGTTCCTTCTCGAGGGGTCTTTCCCTTTCTAATAATTCTCTCTGGGTCAACTTCAGGTGTTGCTAAAGGCAGTTGTGGTGTAGACCTCGTGTGTCTGCCTCTAGAAGCCACAATTAAAATAGTGGATTCGCTAGAGGATTCATGTCAATGGAGTCGCCAAGTGCACAGTAGCAATATTCAATGTATTGAGTTTTGATGCACCTTCAGAATTAGTAAGTTTTTTCGTTCAATCCTAGGGAAAATATTCAATTTCCTCCCCAGCAACGGTGCCAGAAATGTTAGCACCAAAATTTTCCCTTCAGATTGCGAGAAAGGCAAGCCCGATACCCATCTGAGTTTTATGTCACAAGTTGGTTATAAAAAGGTCAAATAGGCGCGGTCTCGGCAAAATATCATATTAACTCATAAAATGGACTGACATGCATGAGCAGGTCAGGTTTTAGTTTAACTTCAGATAGTAAGTTGTAGTAAGGGTGAGTAGGAGGAAGACTTCGATGAGTAAATGTAGATATCTGTCGAGGACATCAAGTCTCTCAACAGTCCAATGAGGAAAAATTTAAACATGATAACTTCTTGCATTCAAATCTAAAAGAAGATGAAAGGAACTATAATAACACTATAATCAAACTTTCATCATAATGTAGTCATGGTAATTCAAGTGAATCAGTTAATCATGAACTCTTTTAGCATCAGAAAGAAGCAATAGGGAGTAAGAAAGTTGATTGTCATTAAACAAGAAGTTTCAAATGCATATACATAACCAGATAACCAAAGAGTTCATTAAAACTTTACAATCTAGGAGCTTTGCTCTACCATCAACCCTTACAAAATATAAAAATTGAGTATATATAATCAAAGCAACTTGCTCCCTTCAGAAGCATGCTCTGGTCATTGCATTCAAGGCTCAATGTTTGCATCTTCTTCTGTCAGGCTGCACTTGCATTCTTGTATCAGACGCGATCTCGGATCATTATGGGCCTTGCAGAAAAATTCATTGACAGGGAGACCTTGGATTGACAGCCTACCTCCACGGCCAAGCTTCCATTCTTTCCATTTATGTGGTGAAATGAGGTTTCAACCACCTTCCCTATTTCTATTAACTACCTGTGTTGGGATCGAGATGGATTCTGACATCCATGAATTCTCTAGGCAAGCTCACGACTCCTTCGAGTCAATTTTGATGGCTCGAGGCCATGCAGTTCCTTCTCTGTAATCAACTCGAGTGCTCCATCCTTTAGTGTAGCTCCTTCCCATCGCCCCATGCGATCGAAAGTTGTGACCAAGTTCTTTTCCCATGTGACATTTTGGGGCTTCGCATTTCGGGAGTTTTCACTCCCCTTGATATCCAATGCTTTGATGCTCGATCCCGTGGAATGACCCATCTAGATAAACGGTCGTATCTCATTCGAATCTGATGGCCACGATCATCTCCTTGATCAACTTCAGTTATCTGTTGTCCAATCAGGAACTCGTATTTCATTCATCCCTACCTCCATATAAACCTGGGCCGTGACCGCAATCCCAACTCTCAAGCGTGTCATGATTTTGCACTTCGCGAGTTCACGTTATACCTTATGCTCAAACTTCTGGGTCACGAAATTGCGATGGCTTAGATTGGGTGACACATGCCCCTCTATAATGGATGGCCTGGATCATTTCGGGGCTTAGCACCTTGTGATCCTTCAAGACTTGGCCCTGCTACTTTCCTGATTCACAAAATCGTGACAAGCTAATCCTGCGCCACGCGTCCCTTAATTTGGATGGTTCAGATTGAACCATCGGCCTTTTAGGTCGTAGTGTTTTGGGCTATGGATATGCCTTGCGATGATAACCCCGAACTCCCAATTCACGATCCTTCAAAATTTTCTGATGTTATATCAACAACCCTCGACCCTTCACGATCGGATGGCCCAGATCATTCTTTTTTGTGAATCGAGATTTTGCGATGCTTACTGAACAATTTTACAACATTCAAACTCCTGATTCCCGCACTCGCTTGCCTTTGTAGAAGACTGAACTTTATCGCTCGCTTGATTTGGGTCCCTACTAAAACACTCTCAGTGCTACGACCTATGACACTGAAGACTTGGATGACATGGCTGGGACTTGGGAAAATATAAAATCTCAGGGCCAATATCTCTTAGACAATTTTGATAGGGAAAATCGGCCGATAAAAAGGATGAAGGAAAACAAAAGAAAACTACACGTTGGGAGGAAAAATCCATGATCGGTCTGCAAAAAGAGAAAAGACAGGCAAAGTCACAGACTTAGGTAAAAACCACAACTCGCAATAACATGAAAATATTAAGTGCTGACACCCCTGTACTCAGGAAAACTACTATGTCTTCCAAGTATTCTGGTATGGCCTCAAGCTGGAACAAGTCTGCATGTGGGAGTTGATCATTGACTTCTCTGCCACTTTCTCATGACTCTAATCTGGACAGGTGATCAAGACCCACATTGCATCTTCTAGGTTTGATGATCACCTCAAATGCAAATTCTTGAAATAGTAACAACCATCGACAAATTCTTCCTTCCAAGAAAGGCTTGTTAACTAGATATTTTAATGCAAAATGATCAGTAAAAAATTTAAAATGAGAGCCTAACAAGTAATTTCTAAACTTCTGTAGAGCATAAATCATAGCCAAACCCTCCCTTTCTATGGTTGCATAGTTGCGTTAAACTTGCGACAACTTCCTGATAGAAAAGTAGATGGGATGATCCATGGTTCCATCTCCTGGTTGTGCTAAGATGGCTCCCAAGGCAACACCTAATGCGTCCACGTGCACATGAAATTCATTTTCCCAATTCAGAATACCAAAATAGGTGTCCACTGGACCAATTTTGACTTCTTTAATATATTTTCCTGGGGTGCAGTAATATTCGCATACCTTCTCATAAGCCTGCGATAGTACCCTGTGTGCCCCAGCATGGAGCACAATTGTTTAGCGCTCGTAGGTGATGGCATGTTCACAATGACCGCAACTTTGGTTGGGTCTACCAACACTCCTTCTCGGAATACTATGTGGCCTAATAGATTTCCATGTGGCACATAGAAGATACACTTTCTGAGGTTCAAAGATATCTAAAATTCCCTACACCTATCAAACATTAGTCGTAGTAGCACTACATGTTCTTTGAGCAGATTGTATGCTGTCCATTTGTCCATATAAAATTCTATAAATTTGTGAATAAATTCTCGGAAGGTTGTTATTACAATCCAGGAAACAACTGCAGGGGAGTTCTTTAGACCGAAGGGCGTCACATTGTATGCAAATGACCCCCATTTTGTTATTAATGTGGTCTTCCTTTTGTCTTCTTCGACAATTCTCACTTAGTGATACCCCAAAAAAACATCTGTAAATGAGTAAGATTCTTTCCCCACAACTTGTTCTAGCACCTCGTTAGTAAAGGTGTTGGAAAAGGGTCATGCACACAAGTGGAGTTAAGTATTCTATAGTCTACACATACCCTAATGTCCTTTGTACCTTTCTTTCTCTGGATAACTATGGGGCTAACCCAATCTGCTTCTTCAACTGGAAAAATAAGTCCGGCCTCAAGTATCTTGTATATTTCCATCTTAACCTTCTCTTTCACCCTGGGGTTAAGACAATATGGTTTATGCCTTATAGTTTTTGATCCCGATTTTAGTTCAATTTTCATATCTCCCGTAGCTCCTTTAACCCCTTTTAGCTCTGAGAATTTCTTTGGGAATAAGTCTTCATACTCCCACAACATTCTATGTATTTCTTGGTTAGTTTGTTCATCCTAGTAATCACCTACCATAGCTATCTTGGGTTGCTCGATAGCTCCTATGTTGACTTTTCTCAACTTCAATGGATGATTATAAGAACTATCAGTCTGACTTGGTATGGTGTTCTGGATTTCTCTCCTTCCCTCTATTTCCTTAATGTCTAAGTTTCTCAGTTCTTCTAAATCATCTGGGTTTTCCAAATCCTTCTTGATCTTATAGCATTCTATAGGTGTCTTGTTCGTGTCTAGGAGAAGGTTATACTGAAGAACTTGACTATGATTGTCACATACCACTGGGTATAATTTTCATTTACACGCATCGGTAAAAAATAATTTTCTAATTCTTTGCAGGACTATCTCAAGCTCAAGGTACTTGTAAAAGAGAAGTCCTTACAAAATTGGTATGATAACATTTTCCAGTTGTTGGTATGCCTTATTTTCTCTTCATGGATGTACCAAGGTTTTGAAATCAAACCTAGCGAATGGGGAAATACCTGAACCCACAGGCAAGATGGTATTTCCGCAACTTTCCACTATCTCACGCATTGTTCAATATGTGTTTTAGGATCCTACTGTCCATTGAACAATTTTTCAACTTGGAAGTCCATCTACATATTTGATTTTAGTTGCTCCTTATCTTGAAATCAATATTAGATGGCTTGCTTCACGTCCTCCCAGTTCTTAATTAAGGCTTTGTGACTAGCCCACCATCTAGCAGGGGTGTCCTAGATGGCTAACTCTAGCACTAAAATCCTTTGATCCTCTGCTATCTTCTCTTCCATGATAACTATAAAACTATCAAAATCTAAGGTAACATCGTATATCGGATGTCCCCTGACCTCGATTCCAACACATCTAGATTCTCTAACAGTTGCGTATCTTCTTGAAAATATTTCATATGAACCTTGTTGCCAACATTCAAATGCTAGTTTTAAATCTTCGTCTGTCAATTGAATGCTCCTCCAACTTACTGATCCATCAGTAATAGGATTTATGTAATCTTCTCTCGTTCCTGTTGTTACAGCGTATAACTGATCCAAATATTCTCCTTCCATATTGTTTTCCATTGGCTCCGTATATCGAGGGCCTACATATGGATCCAAGGGCTGAACTAATTTTATTTCATCTGCTTCAAATGTCATAGTATCCCTCTTTATGTCAATGAAAACATAGTTATCATAGGCCCAATCAATACCAAGTAGTGTAGGATAAGGGTCCTTATCCCCCATGATTTCGATCACCTCAAAATCAGCTACATTCTTCACTCCTGCAACATCTATCTCCACATTCTATAGTATTCCTATTGGGAAAACACAATATTGATTGGCCATTCTTAACTGGATTGGGGAATATGTCAACCGGGGTTTTCCTATAGCTTCCCAAGTCATTTTAGGTAGTATTTTAACATCAGATCCTAGATCTAACATAACATCTTCAATCGCAAACTCATCTAGCTGGGCTGCTAGTCTAAACTCTTTCCCAATCTGTATTTTCCTTCTTTGCACTCTCTGAGTATTCTTCTCAGGAATATTAGTCCTTATTCTAGCTTCTGGAGACTCTTCAGTTCCTAGCAATAGGTACAGGGCATTGCACAACTTTTCTTCCAGCTGGTAATTCCCAAGAATATTAGAAAATAATGAAAACCAAAGGTCAACTACATTGTGTGACTACTCAAGTTGTCTGATCGAGATTACGGGGTTTCGGGGGGTAGGGGGTAAAGCAGGGAACTACGCAATCTTAGGATAAATGATAGGATGAGGGGGGTTTTCTTCCATCTCAAGGCCAAGGATACTCTAGAATACTTCTATTTCATTTTTAAAGAATGGCTTCTATTTCAGAGGGTCATACCTATCCTCCTTAAGTGTTTCTTTCTGGATCTTAGGTAGACTATCAACATCTACACCAATCTTTTCTCCTCCTATAGAAATGATATTAATGTTGGGTAGTTTTCCTTTGATGACCCTCTTTATCTCTGATCTTATAAGATTATCTCCTCATTGACGTACCCGATCTTCCCATTTCACAATTAGCTCTCAGCAGTCCTCAATTGTGTGCCCAATGGTTCTGCAGTGAGAGCATTATGGCTGCCTCGGATGAGGACAATCCCTAGCCATGTGACCTTGCTCATAAAAATTGTAGCATCTGCTTGGTCCTCTTCCCCTGGTTCTTCCCCCTCTAAATTCTCCTCCAGCTCCACCTCCTTGACCTCTTCTCGGTCCTTGAGGGGTTTCATTCACCCTGAATGATGTTCAATCCAGTCTCTCGGTGAGTGCATCCAGTTCTCTACATGGATTCATATCATGCGTGGTAGATGCGCATAAATCACAATGTACAGTATTTGGTACTGTTGAATACTTCTGAATAATAGGGCATTGCCTTGGCCCATGCCCAAGAATTTGGCAGATCTCGCATTACTCAACTGATGGCGATTCTTGATTACCTAGAAAGGCATGATACGGGGTTGGGGTATGGACTGGTAAATTCATAGATACTTGTGCAACTCCTTCCATGGGTCCTGGTGAGGGTCCCATCGGATTTTGAGGAGGTCCCATTCCCCTCATTCGTGTACATTCATTCGCTATATGTCCCTCTGTGTATCACCTGGTACACCATACTTGCGGTCATCCTAGTATGGGTATCGTCAATTCTTGAATCTTCTCTGTAAGTGTCGATATTTTTCCTTGTAGTTGCACCAAAGTTGCATCTCTTGAGGGTTTGGTCACTCTTAGTCTCCTTGGATATCCTACCATGGCTTCAATATTCATTTCTTGTTCCAACGCATCTGTCAAAGTGGTTATCCGTTGTTGCATTATCAGAATTCATGTCAGAGATGGAAATCCATGGATATACCATTCTCTTTGATTATATTCATTAATTGTATGCGCTAGCCTCCCTATATCATCTTTAAACTTCTTACTATATTCCCAGGCCAATTCACCTTCCCTCTACTGAATTTTGCACAACTCAAACAAAGCTTGTTGTTCTGACTGAGGTAGCTTAAAATTATCTATGAATTTTATCCATACTTGGCCAAGTGTGAATGCTTGTCCTTGCGCTCTTGGCACTCCTGGTTCAATATCCTTAATGTACCATTTGAGAGCACGTCCTCCCAAGGTAGTCTGAAATTTGACCAATTCATTTGCATCTAGAGTCCCTCTGGACCTCCAGATTGCTTCGCATAGGAACCAATGTTTCTCAACATCCTCGTCTCCTTTACCCAAGAATTTTGGGTATCGAGCGATCGAACCTCCCACATTTCCAGCCATTTCTGATCTTACTGCTCCTATCAAGATAACACCTAATGGTCTTGTTGACCGCCTGTTTATCACAGAGGTCAACTCATTATCATGAAGATTATTCTATGTCAGAGACAGAGATGGTT
>SNQJ01S0208948.1:0-16128 GCA_010110895.2 Picea sitchensis | reverse complement strand
GCGAATATTTAGTTGCATGTGAGTTCACTGATTAACTGAACTCTCACTAGTGCATGTTTAGTTACAACTAGTATAGCTGATCTTAACTCACTTAACTACACTTATAGTTCTGTTACAAATCCAACTCACTCACTTATGAATGAAATAATAGATTAATATTTATTGTCTAATTTATTTAAGGGAAAATTAAATTAGACACATGTTTCTTGTTGAATTTTCAACACTCTCTACACTATTTAACACTTAGAAGTTTTTTTTTGTCTTCTACCTCACTACACTCTTACCCCATCTCTCACACTTTACCTCACTTTCATACTTAGTCACTTTACCTCACTTTCATACTTATTTTATTTTAGTTCACCTCACCACTCGTCGAGTTCATGGACTCACACTTTCCCTCACCCGCCAACCTGTTGCCTACAAACTACCCCCCTACCTCCACCACCTACACTTTACCCTTTCCCCCTACACCCCCTTCCCTAACTACCCACTCCCTCTCCTCTCTCACGAATCCCTCCCATACTTAAACATTATCCTAAAGTCTCCATATTTAAAACATGAACCAATAAGAGTAGGACACTTGGAACCCAATGAACACAAGACATGTGGCAGCTTTGGAATGGTGTCACATGGCAATTAAGGGATGATGACATGTGGCAATTTATGAGAGACAACACATGGTAGCTTACCAGTGGTGACACATGGCAAGTTTTATTGGTTACACGTGGAGATTACTAGCCTATTATGAGATGACACATGGAAATACATGAATGGATGATTCATAAGTGATTGGGCATGAGGTGGAGGCTGATTGGTTATCTAAAATATTATTATTTAATTGATTTTCCAAGGGATGTCGATCCACAAAACTCCATGGTCTTCTCTCATTGTTTCTTGTGAAGTGTATAATACATTTATGAATATATACATAAAGAGTTCAAGTTTCCCAATTTATGTGGGATTAAACTTTCACCCAAAATTCGAATTTACCAAGAGAAAAATGATTTTTAAGAGAAAGGGCCCACGTTTTCCCATCAAACTCGATCGACGATGGCTGAGTCACAATCTTCTAGAATCCATAATTTGAGCTCTAGGTGTCAGAATCATGCAAATTTTATACCGTTGGAAATTTATTTCGACAAAGAAGATGATGATACAAGTTAGATGGGCTGAAAGTGGCCAATTTTTTTTCCAGAAATTGAAATATCAGTGAGCTTCATTTTTAATGGGTCTACGTAACAACTCAACTTCACAAGCTCATATCTTGAGATACATACGACGGATTTGGGCAAACTTTATACCATTGCAAATATAAGATGATGAATATCACATCTGAAGTGAGTTCCATGGCTGAAAAGTTGACTATCACTTCTAGAAAATTAGGATACAATCCTCCTCTTTTAAAGGGAAATTAATTATTTTTTTTTAAATAAAAGTTTATTTAAAAAAATTTATTATAAAAGGAAAAGGACCGATTTTAGAGATACAAATGATAATTATGTGAACTCATTAAAAAACACTTAATGAGTCATTAATTAAAAAGAATACTTCAAGAAGAAAAGTGTACGTGAAATTCAAGAAAGGAAAAACCCTAACTACTCAAGTAGTTAGAAAATTGATTTTTAAAGAGAAGAAGACTTTCATCAAGGGTTCCATAATCATAATTATCAGAGGGATAGGGGCAGAAGATTAGAGGAAGAAGAAGTTACATCCATGAATATACAACCAAGCTTCTGATCAATGAAGAGAGATCTCCATCCTCTCCACTCTTTCTCTTCTTCTACACTGTTTCTCATAGCTTTATGCTTGAATCTCTGAATTGGGCACAAGGCTGAATTTTGAGTGTTCTTCTTGTATTCTTCAAAAGAATTTTTTCTTATATGATCATGGATTATTTACAACCATATACATGATTGTCAGATATTTTGTAATGAAGAACATTTTTCATGAATAAAACTCCACAAAGAATTATTTCGGGGTTGATTTTGATAGTATCTTGTAACTTTGAGTCTTAAGTATGAGATATTTGAAATTGATCTATCAAATTCTTTTTTTGATCTTCATGGTAATACTCTTTTAAAATTATTTGAGATGATCAAATAATTCTCTCATATTTCTCGTGAAGAAGATATCAATGCATTTATATGTGATTAAGAAGATTGTGTATGTGATGTTGATCACAAAGAAATTATGATGTTGAATCCCTCCTTCAATCTTTTCTATTGTTAGAAGACTTCTTGTTGCACATAAATATCATATCAAGTTATTGAAGAACCATTTTTATTGGATAAATTTGAGCAATAAATATCTAGGGCTTGTTGCCTAAGCATTCTCCTAATCCAAGATATTCAAGATATATCTTTTAGCCAAAGAGGAGTACCACCTCTTTAAAAACGCAGGGGAATTCATATCCTCGTGAGGTTGTCGTTTCGATCCTGAAAGATTCAAATGTCAACATATACTTATTTGGTATAGTACCTAGAGGTTTCTATCCTAATCACATTTATGACAAAAATCCTAAATATGTTGAGACTAGCTCTCATGAGTCATGGACTTGACATTATGAATGGGAACATATATACTTCTCTCTTTGTTCTATTATTTTAAAATTACTTTATTATGCCATATGAAAAGAAGTAAAGTCAAATGAAAAAAAAAAGAGACGAAATACTTAAGCAATTCAAATAGGGAATTTGAGAAACTATGCCAAAATTGGCTATTTAGACTATCAATTTGTTTAGCGGAACACAAAGTGCTAGTGTTGTCATGCAGTTTGGTATGCATATGTGCATAATTTACTTTCTTAAATGCCAAGTCAACCTGTGTTTGGAATTTTTTTACTCCAAGGTTGATTATATGAGAATCTCAATATATCTTAGGGGAAAATTCTCTAGTGTTGTCATGCACTTTGGTATGCATATGTGCATAATTTACTTTCTTAAATACCAAGTCAACCTGTGTTTGGGAAATTTTGACTCCAAGGTTGATTATATGAGAATATTAATATATCTTAGGGGAAAATTCTCTGGGCACTCTAGAATTCTCCCTATTTTCATTGGTTTGGGATTCATAATTAATTGAATAATGTTGGAGAAATTATGGGTTAACATGATTATTTATTTGTATAAGAAAACAATCTTGGTGATTTATGACCTAGGAAGGGTATCCAAAGAACAACATGAGTGAATAAGTTATATTCAATGATTTTATGTATAAACTAATAGTCATTTCACGACCTAAGTGTGTAGAAATCTTTAAATCATTAGACACAGATTTGGCATACGGTGTGAAAAACTCTAGTAGAGATCTAAATTAAGGAGCGCATAATCATTTGATGAATGTAACTCCGACATAAGTAGGATTTATGATAAGGGAGGTATAACACTCTCTAACATAATTCTAGGTGCATGAACCGTAAAAGTCAACTTGAGAGTAAATGCATGAGGGAAATATGGAATTAAGTCTAAAATAATAGAGCTACTCATTTTTATTAGTAGTTATAGAACACAACCACTAATATGTGTATCATGAAAAACATCCAGCTTTGTATTTGTATTTGTATTTGAACATGAATAGACTTGATCCCTAACAATAATTAAACTTATACGAGAAAATGCATCATAGGAGAAATTTTCTTTAAAATACTAAGTATGCACATAGTTAATGGAGTATAAGAAATTTACCTTTAAAACACTAATTATGCACATCATTAATGGATTATCCCATTGTTAATGCATAAAAGAATTGATTAAGCAAGGATGACATCAAAGCTTCAAACATTGTGAAAGTTCTTTACCACCTTAAATTGGATACTAATTATGCACATAGTTAATGGATTATCCCATGGTTAGTGGATACAAGCATTGATTAAGAAAGGATGATATCAAAGCTTCAAACCTTGTGAAAGTTCTTTACCACCTTAAATTGGTTATTGCAATATGTTACTGCAAAGTTGAGACTTAGAAAACCCCATAGATCAATCAAAACACAATATAAAATTAAAATAAACTCCATAATAAAAAACTTTGTTAATACCTACTTTTTCTTAAGTAGAAGGTCAACTAAAATTTGAGTAAGTTCGATTCCACAAGGTTCCAACATAAATATCTCCTTATTAGTCCCTGCCCTTTGGGCTCGAGACTCTTAGTAATCGATTCTAGTTGTTATATTAGTTCCTGCACAAAAACCAATGCAAATACATCATTTTAACCAAAGTTTTAATGGATTCATGCAATTTTCTATGTGATATTTCATTTTTTATCCTAACTTTCTAGTTTGAGGTCTTATTTGGCCTCAAATCGAGGCAGACCCAGGATAAATTACAAGGAAGATTTAGATAATTTACATATAGATGATATAGTGGATTAATGCTAGACTTTATGTCTAGCATTAGTTCATAGCGTTAAATGTTTAGGCTTTTTCCTAGTTCATAAGATTAAATGTTTAGGCTATTTCCCAAGTCATTAAACGAATATCGAAGCTCCATAACTATACGTGGAATATCGAAGCTTCATAGTGTTTCCCCAAAGGACACGTATAGTGTTATGTGTCATACTCTGCTTCTACTCATGGCTAGTTTTGTGCTCAATTCCGGTGTACGGTTGGTGTGTTCAAAGCAAGTTGTCCATGTTGCAGACGTATGGCATGTTCAAAGCAAGCCGTCCATGTTGCAGGCATATGCGCAGCCGAGATCAGGTTGAATTGGGTGTCCTACCTAACCAACAAGGTCCTATAGAATTGCATGGATGGGAAGCCTTGCATCACATTCACCATTTGAGGAATTTTTAAAGCACTTTGGTTATGAAACCAGAACAAGCTCTCGAACATCTGTTAGTATATTGATCCCATGCGTATCATCCCCGTAGTAGATCACAGTTCTAATTTTCAAGTGGAAGGGCGTATAAAGCTATAAAGTCTCGAGGAGTACCCTAACTACGATTAGAGGGGATTACCATGTTACGTTAAGGGCCAAGCACCCTTTGGTACATTGATTGGTAACAAATAGTAACAACAATTATCTCACTCACGCTGGGGGCTCCTGGTTTCAGTAGTTCTATTGTTTGGCCCTGCGGAGCGCTATACGCCCAGAAGGGAAGGTTCTGTGCATCTAGTTCCATAACTATTGAACCAACTGAACAAGTAGATACAAGGATGTGTGCATTCAGTATGCAGGACTAACTCTAACTCTTACAAAACTAGCTCTTCTAAACCTTTTACATGAAATAAGGGTCTAGTTCATTGCAACCCTGTTTGTTCTCAAGTATCCTTGCAGATGAGCATCACACCAAGAGACTGTGCAACTCCCTATAGCACGCAGTGGTCGAAGAAGAAAACCTAGTGTCTATATCTACAAATCTTCTTTCAAGCTCAATGTGTCAGTCGTGGGCTACGATATAAGAGAAATTATGTTGGACCAATATACAGTTAAATCAATGGAGCTATCATTATTGAGTTGAAGCAATTTGTGTGTTATTTAATGAATATTTGAAGCAATTACAGAGCTATTTTGGTAAAAGACATTAACCCTATTTGTTTGTGCTTTCAATTTTATGGATAATATGTAATAATATTGGCATACTTGTATTTGTGACGAGCTTAAACTCTAGATGATTGCAACCTCTGTTCCTCTATATTCTTCAGATCCTTCAAGTCGTTAGGCTCCTAAGCCTGCCTCTACTGATTGCAAAAATTCTTCAACCATCGATGCATTACTTCCGTTGTCCTCCTTATCACAGATAACTTCTCCCTCTTTGTTGTCCTTATTACACATAGCTTCTCCCTCTCTCTCACTGTCACGAACTATAGCTTCTCCCTCCCTCTCACTGCCACGAACCCACATTTCAAGCTCCTCTCTCCAGACACTAAGCACAATTGGAGAAACCACCCTAAGGCAATCATCTCCCACTATGACTCCATTGCATGGGGGATCCTCAATTACTATGCTCCTTGCTCGAACATTTTTTATATCGTTTACTTTATAAGGAAGTCCTTCTTTTTATCTATATGTAATGTCGTCTCTAATATAACATAGATTCCTCCCTATTATGTTCCAAAAACCTTCCCCACCCAAATCGGTCGGTATCAAAAAATGATTGATTGGTTTTTTTCATCTATAAAGAAAGCCACTGCAACTGTTACCCATGATTTTGGTCATCTTGATGGTGTATTGATGATGGTGTACTCAGGCTCCCAACAAGAACTTTCTCCTGAGAAAAGTGACATTCATCTCTTCCCAGAAAACATATTTTTGAAGAGAGTCCACAGGTTGCTTATAGCCTAGGGTGCGAGAATGACCCATTCTCGCAGGTTGCCTTCAGCTAGGGTGCGAACTTCTTGCACTGTGCTATATATCTAGGGTGTGAACTTGTTCTCAAGCTTGGAAAAAGATGAAGTCTCGATGGTTCTAGAAGGGAATCTTCTAGAGAATGGGTTGGCATTCGAATGGTTATCATTTTATTGGTTTCCTTGATTTGGTGGGATCATTTTCATCCAAGTAACCATCTCATCCTCTCCTATATATTGACGGGATTCTCATGGAAAAGGTTAAGCAAGATTAATTGGAGAATTGGTGAAGGAATTGTGTGAATAACCCAACCTGAACAGGAGTTTGGAGACTCTAGCAAGTCTATCAAGAGGAATTGGATCTTCTTCATGCAAGGATCGAGAAAGTGTGTGTGTTGGAACCAAGAGTCACCAAAAGGAAGCTTGTGACATCAAGGCGATCAGGTTGTATCTTCTACTTTTGATTAATATGATACATCGGCATGTCCTTTTCCCATAAAGTCATTCTTACTTTATTGTGTAATTCCTTGATCATACACATAAGTTGATGATTTGAATATATTTTTCTATCTTCACTTTGGTTGGTTTGTGTTGATGACTGAATATATTTTTCTATCTTCACTTTGGTTGGTTTGTGTTATCTCTGTCTTGATCTCACGAGAGCACCGGAGCGAAGCGGGAACAACAAAGACCTTAGGAAGCGATACAAAGGTATGTCACTTGTTCCTCCTTACTAGCTAATTCAATGGTCATAACTTAGGGAAAGAGTCATGTCATGTCCTATTTTGTTCTAGATCCAGGTGGATCTAGGGAGATCTGTTAGTGTCTGCACCTACCGATTAGTCCGATAACAAAATTGGCGACTCTGCTGGGGATGCAACCCATTTTTTTTGTGGTTTTTGGTGTTTTTCCTTGGCCATTTTCTCTTGCCTTACCTTTCTCCATTTTTATCAATCTCTGAGTCTTCAGGACACCCTGATAGACCCTCTGGGTCCAGAAGTCCCTTCATTTTTTTTTATCTTTTTCCAAAAATTTGCCTAGTTTTAGGCATTCTCGCACTCAACTCCACAGTAGCCTGCGAGAACACCATGAGTTCGCACTCTGCTTTTAAGTCCAGTGCGAGGTTCTCGCACTCTGCTCAAAGCTAGCCTGCAAGAATGACCCATTCTCGCACTGTGCAACACTAATAGCCTGTGAACTCTCTTTTCAAAATTTTGGATTTAATATTTTTGCATGTTCAACTGCCCAGATCAATATAGGTGTCTGAAAAGAACTTCTTGGGCCATTGGTTGATTTTTTATCGTCTTCGGATTTTGTGCACAATCAGTGTTCGGAAATCAAAGGCTCTTCCTGTCCATATTTTTCTCAACTCTCATCTCTTGACTTTTCTTGGCAAAGATATACTCTCTGATCCTGGAATTTGAGTGCTTGTTTGGTTAAGAGTCGGTGATCGGTTTGAAAGTTGGGATGCTTTGTCTTTCTCATTTTCTCATTGTTTGGAAGATTACTGTTCTCATGCAATTGAAAAGACTAGTTTTGTCTACTTGTCATTTTTGTTTACATTGAAAGATTGGTTTGGGTTTTTGTTTATTGCTTGTTCATTAGTTATCGATTTTCCTCACTTTCACCATCATGGTGTAGGTCCTTTTTGAAAAGTAAAAAACTTTCTTTCTTTCAAAATCATTTTCGTTTTTGAAAATATTGAAAATCAATTGTCGAAATTATTGAAAAAGAACAATACATAATTGTCATTATCGCGTGATTCATTGCAATTGCATTTTAAAGGAAATTTTGTATCGTAGTTCAAGATTGTTCCGGAAAACTTATCTTTCCCTCCCTTACATAGGATTCATCGAATGAAAATTGATATATTTCATTCCTATCTATGCATTGTTGGGTCAGAGTCTCATACAACATCAGTTTCATCTCTGTTTCCCTTGAGTAACAACGACCATTAATAACATTGCGTAATTTTAAAATTTAACTAGTAACTCTTTTCTAGGGCTCTATTACACCGACATTTAGCTAGGCTAGCGCTTTGGAATAGGTAGAGAGATACACTCTCCAAAGCACAAAACACACAATAGCATATTGTGTTAAGGAGTGTCAAATTACATTTACAACATTTTTTCCTAGGAAGCCCTTCTCACACAAGGGTCAAACACGAGGTCGCATTGATATTGACGAAGTTACTCACCCTGCTTTGTTGATATCGGTGTAGAGATTGCACGTATTATGGGGGTCACTTGGAGGTATACCCACAATGATGAGTGGAAGCCTCTTGAGTTGATTTCGGGCTAGATACCCTGCCCTTGAGTGAGGATTGGACTGTCGACTGTCCCCCCAGGCTTTATTATTGTCAGTGGTAACCTTAGTGGCCTATATTTTTAGGGTCTTACACAAGGTGACTGTGAAGGGGCAAGTCTTCACGGTACCTGGAATCGACGTTAGCCAAACTCACTCGGGATCCTTGGAGGGTATACCCACGATTATGTGTGGGAGCTTGCACTAGGGTGTAAGTCCGTTAAGCAGGTCATCATCATAACTTTTCCACCCTGGCCCAGCCCCTTCTCGTCTCATTGTTGTGACGTTGGATTTCATCACCAACTAGTGACTTCGAAATTAGAAGGTCTTGTTTGCTTGGTATTGTTTCCTAGATTTTATTTACTAGCGCGTGTTGTTTTTTCACCCAAGTTGACCATAGGACTTTCTTCGTAAGTTTGTAACTCATTCACAATAGATCCTCCATGTCGTTCATGTAGAATGTAGGGTTTATCTCCAGAGCATCTGGAAGGTTCTCAACCCCTGCCTACAAGCTCACCTGAGGGATCTCCTCAACAGAGTGAAGTCCAAGACGTTACCACTCCACAAATGGAAGTGGAAAGAACCGACTCTCTAGAACGTTTCTGAATTACCAATACTCAAGAGGACTTTCGACTTCACCCCGATTCTGAGACATGTATTATGCGAGTGAATTCTTCCGGAGAATTAGTTGTGTTGTCTTCTGGATCGCCGACTGGATCCTTTCCGGTACCTGAGGGCCAAGATCCTTTTTGGTCTGCTGGTGTTTTTAGACGGGACCTTTTTGGTGCAGGATCAGGTGTTGAAATCATCGTCTCACCTGTGTTCCCCGAAACCTTGGACCCAGACATAGTACCTTTTACTATTGCTTATTATTTTCCTGGTACAGACGCTCCGCGATCTAAACACATCTTGATCGTCCCTATAGAAATGGTCCATTACACAGATACTATGAGTATTCACACCAGGATTACAGCGGCTAGTCAAGCCCCCATCAGCACACCGCTCTCGCCCAGTGTCACCCCGACACTTCCACCTGGATACCGTGCGTTGAATGCTTCCATTCCCACTCCTACACAAACCCCATCCAGAACTCCTGGTGGTCCCTCTTCTTCTGGGCACTCTCCTCCCGGTTTCATTCCGACACTTCCTCAACCCCTTTTTGGAGGACCTTTCTCATCCTCCACCGATAGCTCTAATCCTAGTGGCACTATTCCGTCATTCACACCAAATTACCAAATTCTTGTTGGTGGACAATTCCACCAAAGAGGTTTTACTCAACCCCCCCTTGTAGGGAAAATTCCTATTGGAACGCAGATCTCAATTGGAACACAACCCCCAATTGGAACACTACCCCTAATTGGAACATAACCTCCGATTGGAGGACATCCTCCACCGACCCCACCTTACAGACAAAACATACCTCCGTCCTTGGCCCAATATTGGAATCATCTGATACAACATGATCCTCAATCGACTGGGGGACAACAGCTTGCAACTACATCCGTTATACCCCCTAGTATAGGCCAACCATATCCAGGTACGTCCAATCCTATTTGGGGCTCGAATGCTCAAACTCACGTCCTTATTCAAGGATACAATCCCATGAGCTACTTTCCTCCAAAACCACCGCCGAATCTTCCCGGGTCTTCACATTATATGCAGACTGCCTATGGTGCCACTGGTTTGCCAATGGGGCTCCCTCCCTAAAGCCACCAGTACCCGCATGTGAATCGACAGTTACCCTTCTTGGCCACTTTGGATCTCCCGGATCTGTCAAGGATTTTAAATGATCCAATTCATCACTCTCCCCAATGGCCTGCTATACCAGCCAAGCTATCATCGGACATCCTTAAATTCGATGGAAAAGTGGGAGAGGACCCAAACAATCACATTGTGACTTTTCACCTCTGGTGCTTATCCAACTCTTTGATGGATGACTCTATTCGTTTACGTCTTTTTCAAAGAACTCTCATGGGTTTTGCTGCGAAGTGGTATATAGAATTACCACGAGGTTTCTTTGCCGACTTTAACACCCTAGCTATGGCCTTCCTCATCCACTACCAGTTGTCGATCCGTTATGAAACGGGGACCGAGATTTTGAGTTCTTTCAAACAAACTAAAGCCACTCATATATCTGATCACATTCATGAATGGCGAAGGAGACGATGTCTCATCAAACTCGAACTTCCCGATCAGTTGCTGGCAGAGTGGTTCAAGAAATCATTTGTGAATGACATAGCATGTGACATTGCCATGGTGGAGTTGTCACAGAAGAACAGGCCATAAGTCGTGCTCAATATCTTGACCTCATTTACTCACAAACGAGCACATTTTATGACTTTCTCTCTGACGCACCTCGTCCTTCCACTTTCGCCACTTCAACTACTCCAGCTGCCTCTCATGCAGCCGACGGTGTGATTGGCACTTTCCATGCCCAACCACATTCTGTCTCAAGCACCATCCCCAAACCCGCTTCTTCTAATGTTCAAAATGCTCCATCTCCTACCCCTCCCACCGGCAAGACTTCTGAGGTAAATGCAGTTCAATCTACCCCAGTCGGTAAAAATAAATCCAGAGAAGGAAAGGGTAAGAATAAGGAGGACAAAAATACTTTACAAGCAGAGAAAACCAAAACTCCACCTATTGACGATAGGGATAAGCACAAACCTCGATACCCTTGTCTTATATGTGGTGATGATCACTACATGAAGGATTGTCCACGACGTGCCGAGGTCACTAAGTTCCTTCAAGGAGCCCCGAAACCACCTGCTCCGACCGTTTTGTCCCAACCCTTCCCCTCTCAACAACAGGCCCAATTGGTCATTCATGACCAACCCTCCCCATTTACTACGTCCTATGTATTGATGTGTACTGGTGATTCAAAGAAGAATGACATTGCACTCACCATTCGAGCCAAAGATTATTCTCCCTCTAAAGAGAAGGTTGATGACCCACCTCCTTCATTGGTACAACCCTCTCCTACGACTCCACCTACCAACGGTCGTCTTCATCTCGAATGACCGAGCCTTGACACAGTTCTTCGACCCCCTCCAAAGGGCATCGTTCAGAAATCATCTTTCAATCCTCATGCTCATGTTGCCCAGAACTATAGCATTGTTGAAGATCTGGCCCAAGCACCTTCTGCGATGTCAGCCCTCGAAGTCCTTCAAAGTTGTCCCACACAACGGAAGGCACTGTTGAAAGCTATCGGTGGAATCGACTCAACGGACACAAATTTAATAATTTTTGACTTGGAAGATCACATTCCAAGGTTACCCCCTCAACTCGCGTTCCAAATCCAAGTGATTGTCTCTAACAAAAACATTTTTCAAACCGTTATCGACGAGGGTGCCTCAACGTGTGTCATGTCTCTTACCTACTGGAAAGCCATTGGCTCTCCTTCTTTGACTGAATCCCAGAACACTCTTAAAGCCTTCAATGGATCCGGTTTTAATCCCTACGATGTCCTTTGTTCATTGTCAATCACGATAGAAGGAAAAACGGTCCAAGTCGAAGTGGAAGTCTTTGACGCTCCTCTCGATTACAATCTTCTACTTGGCCGTAGCTGGATCGATTCCATGCATGCAGTTGTGTCGACTCTCTTTCGTGTTGTACATTTCCCACATCAAGGGAAGGTAGTCACCGTTGACCAATTATCCTTATTTAACTCGGATACCCGTACTGGCAACGTACCATTCATCGCTAAAACCCCACCGGGTTATGAGAACGTCGATGTAGGCCTTCTCAAAGACTCTTCGTTAATGGGTACTTTCCCCATTCCATCGCTCGATGTTCCACGCTCGTCTGTTGCTTCAATCAACATGATCTCCACCTCTATTCACGGAACTCCTGTGTCTCACAACCCATGGATGGTACCTGACCCTGGAGATCATCTTCGTTACGGCGATGAAATGCCATTAAGTCTGGTCGAATCTACCTATTTGGCCATTCAATCGGCAACCTCTCCTACCCCCTCTCTTGGTGAGTTACCTCCAGATCCTTTCCGTGTCATTTTTCCCACAGATGAGATGATCATGTCTGTCATGGAAGACACCCCTTGGGATGATGGACATCACCGTTCCGTCCTCTTTCTAGAGCAACATACCATCGAGAACTACCAACAGATCTCGACCCCGTCGACCATTGTAATCATTTCAACCGTTCCCGAGTCTACACACGATGTGTTTTCCGAAGGGAACTTAAGCAATATCTCGCCCACTATTCCCCTCGACATATCCATCAAACCTGGAATTGTCGAAAATGTGCATATCGGAGCTTCATGTTCCCCTGACGAAATCGTCACCTACACGTCACTTTTCAAAGAGTTTCGTGACATCTTCACCTGGAGCTACGAAGAAATGTCGGGTATCAACCCTGACATTGTGATACATGAGATCAAGACATACCCTGACGTTAAACCCGTATGACAATGCCTTCGTCCAGTTCACCCACGTAAAGCGGATGCTATCAAGCTTGAAGTCGAGAAACTTCTCAAAGCCGACTTTATTTACCCGGTGGCCCTCACTGACTGGGTTTCCAATCTTGTCCCGATTGACAAGAAATAAGGCACAATCCGCGTATGCATTGATTATAGGGATATCAACCAAGCTTGTCCTAAGGACAACTTTCCTACCCCCTTCGTCGATCAAATTGTCGACGATTGCGCCGGAAGCGAAATCTTCTCTCTGATGGATGGTTTCTCCGAATATAATCAAATTAATATTGTTCCCGAGGATCAACATAAGACAACTTTTATTTGTCCTTGGGGCACTTTCGCCTATCGAAAACTCCCTTTCGGTCTCAAGAATGTTGGCGCAACTTTTCAACGCGCTATGTCATATGCCTTCCATGATATCAAGCACATCGTGCAACCATATATGGACGATTTACCCACTCACTCTATGCACCGAGTCGATCATCCAATCCACCTCCGAGCCATTTTCGTCCGCTGTTGGTTTTACTGTATACGCTTGAATCCTCACAAGTGTGTTTTCTGCGCGGAATCTGGCTGACTTCTAGGCTTTATTGTTTCGCGTCAAGGGATCAGGGTAGATCCTTTAAAGGTCAAGGTGATCTTTAATCTCCCTCCTCCTTCTACACTTCGCCAGTTACAAAGTTTGCAGGGGAAAGCAAACTTTCTTCATCATTTCATCCTGAACTACGCCGAGATAACTCGTGGATTTACGCGGCTCCTAAAAAAGGGATCTGAGTTTGTATGGGATACCATCACAAACAAAGCCTTCAAAGCTTTGAAATTGTCCCTAACACGTGCTCCGCTTCTCTTCCCCCCCCGATTACAGTCGCGATTATTTCCTCTACCTTGCAGCCTCAGATTACACCATTGGTATAGTTCTCGTCCAAGAGGATGATTCTAACGACGAACATGTTATCTATTACTTGAGTCGAAGTCTAACGCCTACCGAAACCAAGTATTTACATGTCGAAAAACTGGCCTTGGCAGCCGTCCAAGCAGTTCAACGCTTCCGGCACTATATCCTCTCTCGCAAGACTACAGTGATTTCTAACTGCAACCCTATGCAACACATTCTCACACGTCAATTGCTAGGGGGAAAATACTCCAAATGGATCATGATACTCCAGGAGTTTGACTTGGAATTCGAATGAGCCAAGTCCAAGAAGTCCTTAGTGTTTGCTGAGTTGATATGCGACTTTCCCTATTCTGAAACGGAAAATGTAGCAGTCGATTCATTACCTGATGAATCCCTTTTCCTCATTAGTTCTGATGATCTTTGGTATGGCGATATCATCATATATCTCCAAACCCAGACTTTCCAGCCAAATTTGTCTAGTACTGACCGACGTCGAATACGCTACCAAGCCCGTCAATATATTATCCTTGAGGATACTCTTTATCGTTGTGGGATTGACTCAGTTTTTCGATGCTGCCTCATGTTCGACGAAGCCGAGAAGCCTTAAATGACTGCCATTCTGGAGCCTGTGGTGGTCATATGTCTGGGTATGCTACTACCCAGAAGATCTTACGAGCAGGGTATTTTTGGCCTTCTTTATTTAACGACTGCATAATCGTCGTCCAAAAATGCCATGCTTTCCAGACCTATAATCATAAGATATGGTCACATCCCGCTCCTCTTCACCCTGTGGTCTCCGTTGGTCCCTTTGTGAAATGGGGGATCGATTTCATGACATGTGATACAGGGAATCAAATTTTGCTCAAAAATTCAAAGTACTCGGAATCACTTCAAATCAAACGAGAGTGTAGGCCTCGTCGTTATGAACCCAACGCAACTTGTTTGGGTTCAAACAGACGTCGGGAGCGAGAGATATCGCGTTCTATTCAAAATGACAAACATGCAAAAAAAGGGATGCTGACTGTATAGTCTGTACAGTCCATACGACTGATGACGTGGCAGTCCATACGACATGTGGCAGATAGTTGTGTGGACAGTTGTCATGTGACGTGGCATGTTTGCAACGAACGGGATGGCGACACGTGGCCCAATCAATGGCCGCCACGTGTCATATATACATTGGTTTAAAATTATGTTGTTGGCCGGAGTCGACCCTGCAACCTCCAGACAGGGGGGAGAGACTTGGGAAGAGCCACCAACCGGCGTTCCACTGGTTGGTCCTTGTTATATATATGGAAATATATTTATATATGTTTGCATATGTGGATAGTTGGGGCGCAACCGGGCTGGGGCTCAGCCCCAGCCCTTGGTCGTATATTGTGTTAACATATGACCCATTGCTATACCGTTTGGCGCATGCATGGTTTCGTTTTGATTTGGTTTCAATGGTTATACAAACAACCTGCCACTTGTCCTTTAACCATTGGCTTGTGGAAACGGGGGCCTATGTTTGCACTTGTGCACGGTCATATGGGTCATATGACCTTGCCCTTGATGGTTAGGGACTAGGTGCACTCGTAACTGTCCTACAGTTTGCACGGTTCACGTAGTTGCGTTCGGTGCTAAGTTTTTACGCTTAAATATGTGTGTGGGCTAGGTTGAGCCAACAAGGGTGTGTTTTGTAGATGCAGAGACAACAAGTTTGAAGGGGGACTTCCAGGAAGCCTATCTTCTTCAATTTTTGGCCAAATGAGGTGCCGAAAAAGCCCAGCTAGGGGTTTTTGGACGTTCTGAAGCCATTGGAGCAGTCTATTTGGAATTTTGAGCATTGTAAAGCACATTTTTTAGCACTTTGAGCAAATAATACAAATGATCCATTGGAAGCTGGACCAGGAGATGTAGCCCAAGAGAGGGGTGAACTCCTTTATCATTTGTTGTGTTATGTGTTTTCTGTTCACTGTTATTGTTGTTGTTTATATGCATCTTGAATGAGAAAATTCTATTAAATTTGTGTTGCAAAGTTGATCCATTTGCATTTTAACACATAAATTTTACTTGCAAATAATTTCAAGATACAAGTCTTCTTCATTTTTAGATCAAGTTGGTATCAGAGCATAGGTTTTTGAAGACTTGATTATTTGCAAGTGTTTTGTTTTCTGATGCTCACAAGGTTGAAACTCACAAGAGGAGAAGGTCAACTTGTAGAGCCAAG
>SNQJ01S0208947.1:0-16335 GCA_010110895.2 Picea sitchensis | reverse complement strand
GTTGTCGTCATTCTCATTAATATGACACACTTGGCCTGTTTCTTTCTAGTTTGTTTCTAATACTACATGAACTTATCATTCATTGATAGATCTGTTTTCAAGCTAATGTCAATAGAGTAGGAAGTGGTCGTATCTTGTTTTGTCCACAGACCTCAGCGAGGAGCAAAAGGATTGGAACGCAACTCAGAGCATGCAGGGACAAACTTCGATTGAAAGGTACTTCTGTTATTCTCCCTTCTCATGCATTAGGCTTAGATAGATTTGAAAGGAAGTCAGTGTCCACGTTAAGCATTTTTCTATCTAGGGTTAAGGTCAAGCTCTAGAGGTCGATCTACTTGTCCGCAGGCAGATTTTCCTACAACAGGAATCTTGCTACATAGTTCGAGATGAAAGACCTAGGTATGATGCATTGTCTCTTGGGTCTAGAGGTATGGTAGATACTAGATGAGATTTTCTTGAACCAAGGAAAATATGTTGTAGATATAATGAAGAGATTCAAAATGTTGGATTGTAAGGCCATGCCTACCCCAATGGTGAAAAATATGAAGTTATTGAGTTATACATATTCAGAGACAGTGTATTGTACTATGTATAGACAAATGATTTGCTCGTTGATATACACAAGGCCAAATATATTTTTTTCATTAAACACATTGAGTTAGTATATGGTAGAACCTATACATGTTCAATTGATTGTGGCAAAGCATGTGTTAAGGTAACTTCTAGTGGGGAAAATCCCCCTATTACTATACTAGGTTGAGGTATAGGAAGAGCATTGACTTCCCTTAAAAGATAGTTCTAATCCCAAGCTACCCCAAAAAAACCTAAACTGAAAGAAAAAAGAGAAGAAGGAATATTAGTAGGTGTACCTTTGGTCCTAATGTCTGATGTAGACTTCCTTCACCTTTGTAGCTTCTCAATATGTGGGTCTCCTCCTAAAGTTGGACTGCAAGAACACTTAGGCAAACAATGCTACGAATATACAATCTCTAATTGTTACTTTCAATATTCAAATATAAGCATAGATGCATTAATAAATAAATATATAAAGACATAATGTATTGTGACAAGAAAGAACTCTTTTATTCAAAATGAAGATTAGAAATATTAGAACCTTTTTATCAGAAAATGCTCCACGAACCAGGTTCGGGCTCCTCTTATTGCTGCTCCAAGTGCATCATTCCCATGTTGCCTCTCATAATCAATTGATCTCTTTTGGAAAAGGGAAGGGATTCTATAAGGAGAAAGGGATAGAGGGGGAATGTTGAGGCCAAATCTCATAAAGGGCTGCAAAACATGGGCTAGAAGGGGAAGGGATTTTGGTAGAGTTTCTTTATTCTCTTGCTTGATGATGTAAATGAGACCCCAAGACCACTTTTATATGAGAAAAATATGGTTATTCAGTTTGGGGATAGGCTACAATGGGTAAAATGGTTGAGAAACCTCGATATCCTGTAAACTCCGCCGAATTCCTTGCAATTATATATTTTTTGCAAATTTTGGAGGTAAATGTGGGTTATCTAGCATGCATCTCGCGTATGTATGTAGGATGTCTAGTATGTAGCTAATGTGTGTACGTGGGCAGTAGTTCAGCAGGATGCGTACATGTTCCAAAAAATGGGTTTTTAAGAAAGATCCTCAACAGTAGTTTGGAAAATTGTGTAAGTGAAAAGGCCAATGCCATGTGTGCATAGGTAGGGAATTTATGGACTATAACAAATTCCCCCTAATGTGTGAGGTTAGAAGAGAAACTGATGGTTGAAATACATTACAATATCTTTACCAGTAGGAAGGCATGAAGTCGAGTGAGCCCGAGACCAAAGTTTGGGAGCGCACCATCTGCAAAATAATAATAATCTCTTCGAGGTGGGCATACTCATGCTCGGGATGAACTAATCATGGATGCCAATCAAGTACACTACAAATCCATGTCATAGAAATGTCTATATAAAGTGTATTCGCGAGCAATACACAATAGATATACATCTCAAAATCATTTTATGATACTGAAGTACAATATAATATGCATCTTCAAGAAGCATTGATGCTTGCAACTGGAGATGAGGACTTCATAGCTTGAGAAACAACTTCAATATCTTTGACAACTCTAGTAGGAGCACAATAAGAGTGTAAGACTCACTACTATGAGGTGTTTGACATGTTGTTGGGAAAATACTGGAGGATCTTGATTATCATGCACAAAACTTCATTGATTTTGAATTTGGACTTGACTGAACTCTTGGGATGATTGACTCATGAAATTCAAGAGACAAGTTGCAGAATGGCCAACGAAGGTTGGATAAAACTTCCCTTGGAAAAAATAAAGAAAAATGATGATACTCAGGAAACATAATATTGACATAAGTTTGTGATACAGGAAGCACCACAAACTCTCCATATGTTTGGAAGAGTAACCAAACAGAGGAGGACACAAATCTATGTAACGAGAACCACTTCTTAAGGGCATACTAGATCCCAATGTTTGAAGAACAAACGAAAGGATGTGCTCTGTCCAAGGGAAACTATCTTCCTATCGTATAAAAGAGAATGTATATCTCATCCCTTCCTTTTGAAATATTTGATTTGTTTGTCGTTTTCAAATTTTTAACGAGCTTGAAAAAGAATAAAAGAATGCTACGTTACAAAGGAGGAACGAGTGTCGCAAGACAGAAAATTGATTCCAAGCACATGGAACATACTAATTCTCAAGGAAAAGAGACATGTGCAGGATAAGGATACTCAGGGAAAATTCCTCCATGGGTCAAGGTGTCAGATCACAAGGGAAAAAGTGTTGCAAGGCTTGCGTATAAGGAATGATTTTGAAGGTGCATTTGAGAGAAACATGGAGCCAACATTAGGACAAAGACGCAAGGATGAGACATGAAATGTAAGAAATCATGACACAACAAGACTCCTTCCATGTGAATTTTTATGAGCCAAGAGAAGGTAATCTTGGTGGTTTTTTCACGTTTTAGAGAGTTTGAAAAAATGCTAAAAGAAGACTCCAAGGAGTTCCTTTTTCGCAACTAGTCCAGTCGGTTTGAAAAAGGGGTAAACTTATAACGAAAGGGCGTCTCTTCAAAACAATTTAACGAGTGTGATTGAGAGAAGATCACTCAATGATCTTTTCAATTTTAAGGAGTCTCAAAAAGATTAACTATGGACTCACAACCTTTTTCTAGGTTTAGTCTCCTTAGCCCAAAAAAGTATAAAATATAACTTAGGAGAACTCTCCTGGATAATTTATTGGAAGGAAAAAGGKTTAAACCTATGCCAAATAGATGTTCTTTCTGGACCAATTAACGAGTGTGAAAGGAACAAGGTCACTCGACAATATTTTCATATTTAGGGAGTCTGAAAAGAGCTTAGCTATGGRCTTCRAGGGGGTTCCTTTTTAGTAAGTAATATCCAAGGACCAAAAAAGAGATAAACCAAAACCAAGGAGAATGTTCCTTTTTCAAAAATTTAGTCCCTCGGGCCCGAAAAAGGGTTAAACTTGTTCCTGAGAAWATTCTCCTAGCAAATCAAAGTTCCTAGGGAATACATTTATTCATAAAATTAGTCGTCTGGACCGAAAAATGGGTAAACTACCATCAGATRGATGTGGCTTCAAATTTKATTTTGGAAAGCGTGAAGGGAAATAAGATCGATCGATAATATTTTCATTTTTAGAGATTCTAAAAAGGGCTTAAAAAAGACTCCAGGGGGGATTCTTTTCTCAAGTAATCTATACGAGATCAAAAATATTAAATAAAGTCTCGTTGGATGTCGCTTTCAAAATTTAAGCGATCTTGAAAGACAATAAACCATGTTGATTAGAGATTCCCATGGGTAAGTCCAAGAATGATGACTAGAAAGAAGAATGAGGCTTCAATATGTAATCATGGCGGGACTAACAAGGACTCCCAAGCCTAAGAATAAAACTTGCAACATGGATGCCAAAATCAAACAAAGGATCTAACTAGGGAATCCATGTAGAGGTAGGATCTGCCACCTAATTATGACACTTGTAAAGAAGCTGAGAAGGTTATGTGTCGCAATTCGGTGGGATCGATCCTATGGAAAAGTGGAAAAGTAAAAAATATGAAAAATGCGGTGAGTGAAAACCTAACCTATATGCAAAAGTTGAAAAAATGACTTTTACCATGGGATGATATAGGTGTAACCCATCTCAAGAAAATCACCAAAACGAAAGGACAAGTTCATCATAATGACCCAAAGATAACTCAAAAGAGAACGCAAGTAGCCACCAAGTCAAGAAAGGTGGAAAAGGGGACCAAATTAGGGGAAAAAGGGCCAAACAAAGTCTATAAATAGAGGTGGACAACTCATTTTTACCATTGCAATTTGGAAAATAAAAAAAAGTTCAAAAACCCTCTTCCTCAAAATGTGAATTCAAGGAGCTACGGTGGATGAAAAATCCTCACACTTGGACCAAGTAAGTACATATCAGCCTCACTTTCATTTTAATCCATTTTTTCAATTTTAATTTTATGTTTGGGAGGGGCGCACCCTTGTTAAAGGGTCGCGTCTACATGTACGCAGGTTGTCCATGCTCAACCCGCGTATGTACGCATGTAGAGTAATACTCAACCCGCGTACATACACAATTGTCTTAAAGGCAGCTCGCGTACACCCTCTTTAATGCTCAAAAAGAAACAAACAAAGAATAAAACCTCTCCAAATTTGTGTGTGACAAGATGTATGTTCACTAGAGAGAAAGGGAACATGAGGAGCTTGATGTTTTGGTCGAGGAGGATCATGGGGCCATTGTTATGCTAAAACAGTGTGGCATGTGGAAGTTAATACATTGTCCGTTCATGAGGGCACAACCAAGGTTGTTCAATGCTTTGGTAGAGTATTGGCATCCTGAGGTAGAGGAATTTATGCTATAGGGTCAATCACTGACCCAAACCACACAGGAAATTTAATTCTTGACTGACCTCTCTACGAGAGGGGAATCGGTCAATCTGAGGACTTTTTCTCCAGGGCCGTATAACATTGAAGGATTACATTAGGATGTACTATAAGGCCGATACCAAGAAAGTAGGTTCTCAGGTGTCGATTCACAATATTACCAGCCTCCACCTTCACATCATATTATTTATGATCAGGCAGATTATAGGATCCTCAACACTCCATTAGGCCTCTCGTGCACAGATGCATTGTGAAATTTAGTGTTTAGAGGCTACCATTTTTTACTAGAGTACCACCATGATGACATGCATGAAGAAACAACTTACAAATTGTTGCAGGAGGACAAACAAGAACTTTGGGTTTGGCACAATTTTATGTGTTTTATTCTTCTTCGAGAGTGCCTAGTCTTAGCTTGAGAGAGACAGTACGGGGTATATTGCCTCCTTTCTGGCATTGTGCAGGTGGGTAGTTTTTATTCCTAGAAAATGTGGAGGAATAACCTAGGAGGCATTGGATGAATTTTTTTTTGACTGGTGGGCCTGTCAGATTCCGATCATAGAGGATTATCCCTATGCAATAATTAGTTTCCTGAGAGATCCCAACATGCCCATGCTCCCTAGTGAGGAACACGACGATATAGGTAACACATTTTAAAGTTATTAAATTTTTAAAAATTTTCCATATTATCCTTTTTATGTTAATTCCAGAGTACTAAATTAAATATATGTTATATATAGATATGGGACCTGTTCAACCAATAAACTTTGCCAGGACCAGGCATCATCCTCGACTAGAGGCCAGACTAGAAGCAGCAGGAGGACCAACAGTTTCAGGAGGACCCTCAACTAGAGAGTCTGAGAGAGTTTTGTGGAGAGTAGAGAGAAACCTCACGGCTCTCACTCGTGTAGTACCCATGGCAGAGATCGAGGATCTTCCCCCAGCTATGGAGCCACATGTAGTGGGGGTGCCCAGGACTTGGGTCTTTCTATTATGATGTCTTGTGAACATCGTGGTTCACTATAGAAAGGATAATAGGCCTAGACCTTAGATAGTGTTGGACAACTTATGTGTCGAGGGAACTTTTTGTACTATGTATTTGAGATCTTAAGCCCAATGATGTATACTGGTTATTTTTTAGGCTTTAATGCCCACTTTGTACTCGTGACACTATTTTTTGGATATATATATATCTTTTCTGTCTTATGGATGACTTTTTTACAAATGTATTTACAAGTGTATGTATGTCTTTTAATTTTATGTTTGAGAAACATGCCAATCTAATACTTTATTAGCTAATGTATCAATTAGTTGGTTAGATCTCCTAGGAACATGAATATAAGTAATATAATCAAAATATCGTTCTAAGAGATGTACCCTAAGGAATCGTGAGACCAAAAATAAAGAAGAGTGGGATTTTAAACACGGTAAACCCCATTTAACTGGGACACGACCAATTGAGCATCTAAATAAAGCTGGAGGTGAGAAATACCATGTGACAAGGCATCACATAGTAATTCTATCATTTCACTGTACTCGACAACATTATTGGTTGTTTCGCCTAGACAAATGCCTCCATAAGATAGCAACTAACCACCAGGTGTAAAAATCACCCAAGATGCGGAAGCAAGCCTCTGAGTGTGTAAGATAGCACCATCTGCAAACCCAACATAGACTTCAGATTCACTTTACATTTGCCACAGTGAAAAAGAAAACATAAATGACTACATGTCCACAAAACAAAAAAAGACAAAAATGTATAAAAGACTATACATATATACAAGAAGTCATGCTCAGGCGACCGACCTAAGTGTAATACTTCTTAAGGTAGAGCCCATTTCTAGGCTCCCCTAAGGCATTACCATCGAAATCAACTAGATGATAAGAACCCTTTTCTAAGACTTATTTCACAATGAAAGGTATGAAACACATGGGTTTGAACTTGCCTTCCCCCAAGGGATATTTATCTTGGTCATAGACCAAGACAAGATCACCTTCGGAGAAAATCCAAGGGAGAACATACCGATCATATTGACTCTTGACCCATTTTTTATGATCCTCGTTAGCCAAGGATGCATCTCGACATTTCTCATCGAGATGCTCAAGATATAAAAGACATTCCTCAGGCGGTGTGGTGTCGGGTAGTAGTTCTACTGTCAACTTCAGAGAAGGTATTTGAAATTCAATGGGAAAGACTGCCTCCAACCCGTAGACGAGTTGAAAAGTTGAAAAATCGGTAGCAGTCTTTACAGAAGTTTGATAAGCCCAAAGCACTGAATATAACATCAAATTCCAATTTGACTTGGCCAAATTAATCATTTGTTGAAGTGTCTTGAGAGACTTATTCACGACTTCTACTTGAACATTATCTTGTGGGTAGTATGGTGACGAATGTTACTTTTTAAACCCAAGATTTGATGTTAATTCAGACATCATTTTGTTCTGGAAGTGACTACCGTGGTCAATGACAATCTCCTTCGGGATACCGAATATAGCCACTATCTGGTTGAAAACGAAAAGGGTAGCAGTTTCCTCGTCATTGTTAAATGTCGACATAGCTTCGACCCACTTAGTAAAGTAGTCTACTACTACGATGATATAGTGATTCCCCCTGGTAGAATCCAAGTGACATGTAGTGAAATCTATCCCCCACTTGGTGAAGGGATCGACGACAATAACTGAGAGAATAGGAGTTGGTTGTGCCCTCATATTTCGATAAACGATCTGTCACGGGTGACACTTCTTGACCACCTCAACATAATCTTTGATTAATGAGGGCCAAAAGTATCCAGTGCAAAGAATATTTTGGGTTGTTTCCAACCCAGAAAGATGATCTCCACATGCTCTGGTGTGATAGTCATTCAAAGCAAGCTTTGCTTCTTCGTGAGTAAGACATCGTCGAAGAATGCAATCCACCCCTTAATGATACAAAGTGTCATCGAGGATGAGATATTTTCGTGCTTGGTGTCGTATTCGTCGATGCTCATCACGAGAAGCAAAAGCAGGACACTTCAAAGTCTAAAGATACACAAGTATATCTCCATACCAAGGGTCTGAATATGCGATCATAAAAATATCTTCGTTAATTGGTGAATCTTCAGGCAAAATATAACCAATTTCAACCGGAAGTTCCGAGATTAACTCTGCAAAGACCAAGGACTTTTTAGATTTTGACAAAATGAAATCCAAGTCAAACTCCTGCAATATAAATATCCACCGACTGATGTTTCCACTGATGATTCGTCACGTTAACACATATTGAAAGGGGTTGACGAAAGCAACAACAGTGGTCTTGCAAAGTAATATATAGTGATAGAACTGTTGGACAACATGAACAACTGCCAAAGAGAGTTTCTCAACATGTGAGTAGTTGAGTTTTAGTCCAACTAGGCCTCGACTAAGATAATAGATAATGTGTTCTTCGAGCGCGTCACCTGTTGGACCAAGACCATGCCTATTGTAGACTCTGCAACAACCAAATATAATAAGAAATCATTTCCATAATCAGGAGGGCTGATTAGAGGGGCATATGTCAAGGAACATTTAAATGCTTCAAAAGAGCATTGAGCAGCTTCATCCCAATAGAATGGGACCCCCTTTTTCAAAATACGCATGAACCCTTTCATAATCTCGGCATAATTAGAAACAAAACATCGAAGAAAATTTCATTTCCCTTGTAAACTCTGAAGCTAGGGAATTGTGCACGGGGGAGGCAATTGGACTATTTCCTCAAACTTTAGAGGATCGACCATGATCCCTTTTGTTGACACTATGAAACCTAATAAATGACCCGATACCACACAAAAACTGCACTTGTTTGGATTCAAGCGAATCTGATAGTAGTGACACCTCTCAAAGATTAGTTGTAAATGGGCGGGATGATCGGATCTCTTGTGAGAACGTGATGCGAGATCGTCTAGGTACGCCTCGACTATGTGTTTTAGGTCGTGAAAAGAAAATGACATGGCCCACTGAAAAGTAGCT
This sequence comes from Picea sitchensis, assembly GCA_010110895.2. NCBI lineage: Eukaryota > Viridiplantae > Streptophyta > Pinopsida > Pinales > Pinaceae > Picea > Picea sitchensis. Next base: position 7,437 of record SNQJ01S0208947.1, on the reverse strand, counting down.
ACAACATTCTTCAGGCCAAAAGGAATTTTCCGATACGCGAATGTACCCCAAGGAAAAATAAAATCCATTTTATGTTGGTCCTCAGGCTTGATATGAATTTGATTATACCCGGAAAAACCATCCATGAAAGAAAATACCTCGCAACCTGCACATTCATTGATGATCTGGTCAATAAACAAGGTTTGGAAATTTTATTTCGGACAATATTTGTTCAAGTCATGGAAGTCCATACATACACGTATCGTGCCTTGCTTCTTGCTGACAAGAATAGGGTTCGATGCGCATTCTGTCAATTGCACAGTGTAGATGAAACCAATTTTAAGGAGTTTCTCTACATCAACCTTTATCGTCGCTTCTTTGCGAGGATTGACTGGATGAATCTTTTGTTGGACTGATTTAACATTAGGATAAGTCATGATTTCGTGTTCAACAATTTGTGGGTCGATGCTTGGAATCTCCTCATAAGACCAGGAAAAACTATTGCGGAATTATTTAAACAATTATGTGTAGATTTGAATCTCTTTGAAAGAGAAATCCACTCCAACGAAGAAATTTTCCACAACGCCAGGGGTTTTGGAGATATCAATAGAAATTTTCTTAGCAATACTTGCCATGTTTCCCTTGACATATACTTCGTGCATAGCCAGAGGGTTAATAGAACAAGGGATATATCCATTCATGGTCGTAACAAACTCTCTTGCCTCTATTCTCCTGAGCTCTGGTATGAAGTAAGACCTATGATGAATATCATCCTAAGATCTGTCTGGCCCATTCATTTCCTCTAGGATCGCCTCATCGGATGGAAATACTAAGTCCAAAGGGTCATGAGTTGCGAGAGAGTCTTGAGCCCAAATAGGCTCGAGAAAAAGATCCAACTTCTGTGGGGGAGCTAGATTAGGGTTGGTCGGGGCTTGCTCGACAATGTTGTATGGAACCTCAACAACATATACGGGAATTTCCATGCCAAGGTGCCCTACCCCTTCCATCAAATCCAATGGGGAAGGTAAAGTCCATGGGTCATGAAACTAGCTCATTTTAAAAGATGACACTTGAAAAATTGCAGCCTTCGGCTAGTCGAGGACAGTCTAAACAAATATAACATCATTGGAAGGCGAAGAATAATCAAAAGTTCTCATTAAGAATGGAAACAATCTGACACCTAAGTTGACAGTGCCTGGCCATAGATTATCAATCATCGGTATCGTGGATTCCCCTAATGAAGGGTCAGGATGAGAGAAGGACAACTGGTCAACGATTATAATCTGACCTTCATGAGGAAAGCATAAGACCCAAAAAATGGTGGCTACAATCGCATTCATTGCGTAAGTCCAACTCCACCCTAACAAAATATTGTAGTCGAGAGGAACATCGACCACTTCAACCTCGACGTGCATAGTGTTACCCTCCAACTTCACAGGGAAAGAGGGAATTACACCATGTGGTCTGAATGACCAACCGCCAAACATTGTAGGAAACATGGGAGATGGAGCCAACTCAGACTGGCTAATGGCCTTCCAACATGCCAACGACATCAAGAAAGTTGCGGCACCCTCATCCACCACCATAAGGAAAATGTTCTGTGTCAACAACTTCATGGTGTACGCCACTACTATCTGAAAGGAGACATGGTGAGGAAGGCAAGGTTTATGGTCAATAGGATAAAAAATTACCATTCTTGAGTTATTGGGCTCAACCTCTCCCAAGGAAGACAACAAAGATTTTCTCTGTGAGGGGAAACTATAGAGAACCTCCAGAGCAGACATAGAACATGGAGTATGTGTCAGATCCTCCATGATGGAGTAATTCTGAGCAACCCTCGTGTTTGGCTTGTGATAATCCTTTTTTAACACACCTTTAGGTATGCAAGCCATTGTTTCTCCCACTGTATTCTCAATTTGAAGAGGATTCAATGGGTTGGAGGACTCTTTTCCCTTCTCAACAAATTTTGGAATTCTGTAGTCACGAGCCCTAGTCGATAAATGAGCTTCAACTTTCATCATATAAATGTTTGCGGCCGTGTTGTTTGGATTAGGGACGAGGGGTCCTTGACTACCCCCAACCTTTCTCATGGATGCGGAAGCTTGAGCCATATTTTTCCCTTGTGGAAAAGGGTTCATCAACATAGCAGGTTGTTGATGTGCCAATAGCTTTTGCGCTTCCGCAAGCCGAGGGCATAGGTGAGTCAAGTGGTCGTTCGTGCAAAGATTACATAGAAAATTCACCTTTCTCTTTTCATTTTTCCCTAACGAACATTATTTGTAGCCTTCTTATCCCCCTTATCCTTCTTATTTTTTTTTCTTCTTTCCCTTGGTTTGTTGGTTAGTCTTGGGAGTTCTTAATTGCACACTGTGTACATCCAACATCTGGGTTACAGAGGCATCCGAACTAGGATTTTTGTTGGCCATAGTATGTTGAATCGATAAATTATGTAATTGATTATAAAACATATGTGTGTACCTCCTTTGCGTTGAGCCTACTATGACATCAACATGAGGCCCAGGATTTGTTTTGGATTTGTCGAGAGTTGACCGTGGTGCATCGGGTAATATCTCATATAGCATGTCAAACTGAGAGTAAATCAGTGCCAACTGTTGGTCTCCCATAATATCCTATTCTTCAGAAAACACCCTGGATGTTGCAACTTCTTTGGACATGCAAGGAGCCAAAGACTTTAAGAACCACTCGAGAAAGAATGCAGGAGGGGCCTTGACTTTAATCAAAATATTTCATCACTTCCATTCTTGGATGTGATCTGAGATATGATCAACTTTATTCTTCTCAAAGTTGGCCAACAACTCGATGTCGACATCGTATCTCACTAGCAACTGGAAATGGTTCAAGAAAAACATAGCCAAGTCATTAAATTAAGAACAATTTGAGTTGTCGATCTCGATATACCATTCTGTTGCACCCCCTGTAAGAGTGCGTTGAAATAAGTGCAAATGAACGAAGTCATCCTTCAACGAGTTGGATGAGCACCACAAGTGAAAATTCATTACGTGACACTTGGATCTTCGCTAGGATCTCCCTCAAACATAGGGATGTTGGAAGGAAAATTAGTTGGCATGGGGGGCCAACGCGGATCATGACAAATCGGTTCGTTTAACAATCTGAATAGGTCTAGAAAATATAGAGTTGCCAGAAAAGGTAGTCTCGGTTGCAGAGTATTTACATGAAAAGAGGGTCTTAGATTTTGACTGGCACCAGGTTTCCAGGAAAAGTTTGACTATTGGGCAGGGTTTTGGTATATGTCATGATGGACTTGTCCAACGAAAGGGACTTGCGTCTGATTCTATATCATTGGTTGATTCTCGAAGTTAGATGGCATGGGTTGAGCAGGGATTGCTCCCTGTACATTATTCTAAGGACCTTGGTTGAGGATGCCCCCAACCGACCCTCCTAGCATAGGTATTGAACCTTGCCCAGGGTTCCACATAGTGTGGGAGGGGTTTCCCCCGATTGACATCCCTTATGAGGGAAGAAAACCCTACCAAGGATTCCCAAGACCTTGTGAGGAGTAAACTCCTGTCATCGCTCCCTATGAAGGAATGAACCTTGTGCAATATTCTATTGGCCAAAGATGGGGTTTCTCCTAGTCGAGAATGAAAACGAAGTAAAAGTGTTATTTTTAAACGCATCAAACAAAGAAAATGGCATCAATCCCACGAGATTCATGTAGGATGAAGGTCCCTAGCTCCCTCCACTAAAAAAACTATAGTTGGTATTAGGCCTGATTGGTTGTTGAAATGTTCCATCGAGTGAAGGGGACGGAGGAGGGATGTGACCCCCACCGTAAGGAATAGAATTGAATAAGGTGATGGTTCCCATGATGGATCCTTGCAAGGGAGCGTTAGAGATCCCTGCCCCAAAAACAATGGTCTGTAGATTAGAGTATGTGAGAACCGATTTAGAGTAAAAACTAGGCATCCCATATGAAAAGGGAGCACCAAATGCATTTTGAATGAAGGGAACAATGGTCGAAGTCGTCAAAGGAATCGAACCACTTCCCGAAGTAGTGCGTGTCGGGACAACCATGGTCCTGATAGGTAGAGGTGGGAGAGGAGGTACAACACCCCCTCCTGCGGCAGCCATGATGGGAGTACAAGGACTCCTTGACAAAGTAGAGTTATTCTCTTCCATCACCACTCACTGAAAAAGATGTCGTTCAGGAGAAGTCACCTCGGGAGGGACTATCTGAATTAGAAGCGACACCGATAAGTCGGTGATCGGAGGATTTTATGGCCTAAAAACTTCAGTCTCGAGGTAAAAAATGATGGATTCCTCCGGTGATGGAAATTATTCTCTCAGAGATAGCTTGGGTAAAGTTTCTTGTGGTTTGGTATATTTTAATGATCCTTCTTGATCTATTCTACGCTTCAACATTGGTGGAGGTGGCTCCAAAGTAATCGGCAACAGGCCCTAAAGCCTGCACGAGCGACAGAGATATTGATCTTCCACTTTGTGAAATGATCAACTGACACTGTAAGTTTTATCTAACATGAAATCATAGAGCACACACTAAAAGTTCCTAAAGGAAAATCAAGTAGACAACTAACTAGTAGGAAGAACAGTTACGCCAATCAACACTAGAGTAACTTACCAATGCAAGTGTAATTCGAACAAAGAAACACCCTCCAGGTATACTCTGCAAATCACGATCCAATGTCTACCCTGTGTATTTTGGTATACCCATGCAGTCAACTATATAAGTCCATAAAAATTGGAAACTAGGTTTTCGACTCACAGTTAGTCACGAGGCAAGTACAGTCAACATTCGGGCTGATCGTAATGAGCAAAATAACAAAGTCTAAAGCCCTTCAAGGGTACCAAAGGAAATTGGTTCAGAATACAACTGAGGACCTCGAACATATTCTAGGTCCAAGAGGCTCCATAGTCAAATGAGATCAATGTGATTCCCAAGAAATACCCTCTATATACAATCCCCACTATGCTTGGTTCTACTTTGGAGCAGTTATCTCCTCTACCTTTCCTTACACGACCTCATGTTTATCCCTTGTGTTAGAGGGGGGTCCCGACTAACTCTTACGATGCTAGACTTTATACACTCCCTATCACAGACTCCAATGTTTGTTTTATATGGCCTTGAAGAGTTTCCTCTTCACACCTATTTCAAGGCTCTAAAGCCTAGACTAGTTGGTGAACCCTACAAACAAAAAGTATATTAGATTTTAAGTTAAGAGTTAATTTTATGGGCTTGAATTACTCAAAGGATATGAACGTGCAACTTGCGGTTTTCAGAAGAGATGAAAGAGAAGAAAACTTTAGAGAATATATGAAAAATCGAACTAGATACTTCAGATTTAAAGCAAAAGCTTGTAAATCTTTGTGAATGTCAACTTTTCAAAATAATATTTCAAGATCCTATAACTGAAAGTTTCCTAAAAGATTTTTTTCGTTTCACTATGAAAAACTACTTATGATTTCATGAAAATAAGAAGGAAATTTGAAACATAAACTCTTTTATTTTTGTAAAAAGAAAACCTACGCTACAATAACCAAACTAAATGCATGAACACAATCTTTTTATTTTTATTTTTTGAAATTCTTAAACAAGAAAAAGACAAGTAAAAGATTCTTTTCATTTTTCAAAACATAAACTGGATAAAGAGAAGATAAACCCCAAGAATCAAACAGACCCTATACCACTGTGTAAACAAAGGGACTCACATGAATCCAGAGGAGGATATAACGCTTATAGGCCAACTCTAAACCTCTAAGGAAAACAAAGAAGATCAAGAAACAAGTTAAAACTGATTCTTTAACCCAATTAAAGACCAGTAACAGAGACCCTGTAAAGTCTAAGAAAGGTCTGGGAAGCCCAAAGCTTCTGTCAGGAAAGAGAAAAAACTCTTCTTTAAAAAAAAAAACCTTTCAAGACATAGATACGTGGGTTTTTTCACCAGTAGCCTGCATATGTATGCGGGTTTTATACTGTGCAAACTGCGTATGTACATGGGTTGATCCAAAGAAGGGCACGTTCACCTCTCAGATTTTTTAAAAAGAAAAAGGGCTTGGAAAACTGACTGGGCATGGAATACTGGTAGGCACCTGGAAGGTGACCAGAGACCCTGAGCTGACTCAGTAAACTTGAAAAAATCAGAAATAAATTAGAAAAACCAATTTAAACCAAAAACCTCCCACTAAGACCCTAGAGATACTCCCTAGTAGATTCGTCAATTCTGCTAGCGGGGAAAACCCCCCTATTACTATACTGGGTCGAGGTACATGAAGAGTACTGACTTCCGTTAATAGACAATTATATTCCTAAGCTACCCTAAAAATACCTAAACTAAAAGACAAAAGAGAAGAAGGAAGATTAGTAGGTGTACCTTTGGTCCTAACGTCCGATGTAGACTTCCTTCACCTTTGTATCTTCCCAGGCTGCGGGTCTCCTCCCAAAATTGACCTGCAATAACACTTAGGCAAATAATGCTACAAATATACAATCTCTACTTGTTACTTTCAATATTAAGATATAAGCATAGATGCATTAATCAATAAATATATAAAGACGCAATGTATTGGGACAGAAAATAACTCTTTTATTCAAAATGAAGATTAGAAAGATTACAACCTTCTTATCAGAAAACGCTCCGCGAACCAGGTCCAGGCTCCTCTTATTGCTTCTCCAAGTGCATAATTCCCATGCTTCCTCTCACAATCAACTGATCTCTTTGGGAAAAAGGAAGGGATTGTATAATTAGAAAGGGCTGGAGGGGGAATGTTGAGACCAAATCTCAGAAAAGGATGCAAAACGTGATCTAGAAGGGGAAGGGATTTTGGCCGAGTTTCTTTGTTCTCTTGCTTGATGATGTAAATAAGACCCCAATACCTCTTTTTATATGATAAAAATATGGTTATTCAGTTTGGGGACGGGATACAATGGGTAAAATGGTTGGGAAACCATCGATATCCCTTAAACTCCACTGAATTCCTTGTAATTATATATTTTTTGCAACTTTTGGAGGTAAACACGGGCTATCTAGCATGCAACTCACATATGTACCTAGGTTGTCTAGTATGCAGCTAGTGTGTGTACTCGGGAAGTAGTTTAACAAGGTGTGTACATGTTCCAAAAAATGGTTTTTTAAGAAGGATCCTCAACAGTAATTTGGAAAATTGTGTAAGTGAAATGACCAATTCCATGTATGCATATGTAGATAATTTTTGGAATATAATAGTACCTAAAGGGTATGATAGACTTTGGACTTAAATATGTTTCGGATCGTGAGATAAGCCTACAAGGATATACTGATTCATATTGAGTCAGTAGTGTCGTAGAATGGAAGAGTACATCTGGATGTTGCTTCAGTTTGGGATCAACTATGATCTCATGGTTTAGTAGGAAGCAGACTAGTGTGTCACTCAGTACGGCTGAGGCAGAGTATATAGAAGGAACAAAGAAGTGTGGCTTCT
>SNQJ01S0208946.1:1104-16128 GCA_010110895.2 Picea sitchensis | reverse complement strand
AAAAAAAAAACACAGACCATTATCCTCTCATTATCCTTGTCTACTTAATTAAACTATCCTCCATCGCCTTGATCTTCTAGTATCCATATCCCTTTTACTTGTCTAGTTCACATTACTATATTGCCATCCCTCCCCGTAATTCCTCTTTATTCATTTTATGTAATACATTTATTTTTTCCCTATACTGGTTTGCCATCACCTTAATCTCTCATTATCCTATATATACATATATACTAATGGTAAATTAAATGATGGATAATGATAAACTACAAAGATGAATGCATGCTTATAAATAAAAAAATGAATATATATATATGTATATTTATATTATAAACAAATTGTAAACAAATAAAGTTAAGCATGTAAAAATTAAAAGGGAATGAATAATGAGCGCACATACTCTTTGAGTTTTTGAAAAGAAAAATAAAATAATATAAACAAAATAAATTTAAAAAGAAAAATAAGAAAATCAAAAGGGAAAAGGGAGGGAAAACCTAAGAAAAAGAAGAATTAGGGTTTGAGTCTGGATAAAAGAAAGGGGGAGGGGGAAAGAAGGGGACTTTTTTTCCAGATTGGTATGGTTATGCTTCCAGACTAGAGACTAGACGGATTTCTGGTAGGAGTTGGGGATTCTCAGTAGACTTGAGTGGTAGCTCAACCTTGGAGGCGAGCTGAGAAGCTAGTTACTCTCTGATTGTGTGTGGCCCCTTTGCGGCTCGGGGGGCTGAGGGGGAATAAGAGTACCCCTAGCATTTGGCTAGGAGGTACCGGTGAGTTCATTGCGGTCGGCAAGCAGGAGCAGGAGCGGCAGGAGCACTGGAATCGTCGCGGCAAGCAAATAAGGCAAAGGTATGTTCCTGAACCAAGTATAGTATATTTCATGGTGAGTTACGGATGAGATTGTGATTGTATGGATGTAAATGTCCTTTTCCTCATCCTTAAACTCAGAAGATTCTTGTTTTTATAATTAGTTCAATTTAGGGCTGGGGAAAATTTGCAAGGGGCTTAAGGTTATTTCGTTTTCTGTTTTATATGGATCAGCTTGTGGATTCTGGAAAATTTGACTGGGTATATGGATACTGTAATTGGTATGGGCATTTTCTTATTTGAATGGGGCCGTTCCATAATTCGGAGGCTGTATCATATCGCACAGGGGCGTTTTATATATTGTTGTGGGAAGATTTTGACTGTGGGCGTGTTATTACGTACTGTGGGCATTTCATTTTTATTAAACTACTGTTTGCTATTTTAAAAACTTCTGAAATCAACGCTTCCCTCTCTTTCCACTTATCGATACCTGACGACTGTTCTCATAGAGTCGATTCTATTGAGGGCGAGTGACTCTTATTGGTTCTCATGAAATGCTAGGTTGAAGTGGTGAACTTCGTTGCAAGGCTCACTGTTGACTCTAACACAGTCTGCCACAATTTTTGCCCGTGCTGGGCTCATTTTTGCTTCTTATCCCTTCGTCCTATCACTCCTGGACTGAACATTCTAGCGATACAGTTGTTTTTTTTAGGTGAACTCATCCTGGTCCTTAGAATGAAGGTTGTTGGCATTGCATTTTACCTCATTGTAACCACCTTTAACCAAAAATCGTGCTTCCTTCACCTGCACGAATTCCATGGCAGTAGTAACAGAATGGCTCGGTCTGAGCTCGATCCACCATTGCAGTTTGGGTTAAAATTTGAGTAATTACACCGTTGTTTCTTACCGGCATGAGAACCCTTCAGTTTTGCATACTGTTGAAATTTATCTTTCATTTAACTTTTGATTAACTCTACAACAGACCTGGGGGATTACGACTGTCCTGCATTTTTATAGATCTGCTCCTTTCGAAAATTTGGACCCCTTTTTATTTGAATTTAATGTAGCGATCTCCCCGGTCGATACCACCCTTAGAGTTTGGCCAGTAAAAGTGCGTGGGGTGGAAGGGGGATTGCCGTCAGCAGCAGTCGACTGCATTCCAGTGTTGGCCGTGTTTTTTTTGGTGCGCTAGCCTGCGTTAAGGTGCGGTTAGGGTTGAATCTTTGTCTTTTAAATGAGTTCTTACTCCTTCTGATATATGGATTTTATTGCGTTTGTTACTCTATAAACCCTTCACAATGACTTATAGTTATACACCTAAAATATTGGTTCAAACTACACCCTTCAAGGCAAGTTTAATAAATAAAAAGTTATGGCAGAGTTACGTATTCAGTTGAGTTAATTTCTTATGGTAAGCAACGAATAATTTATTTTAACGTTGTAATGAGAGGTCCCTTGATTTATTGATTCTTAGCCATTAGCATCTTCTCAAACTCTACAGGAATTTTTACTGTCAAATTGCTGCCAGCTAGTCATTTCCTCGTTTTGATAAATCGATGTTCATTATCATTGCGCCCTAGGTCATTAATTTTTATTGCCATTTTTTGTCAGATAGCCATATGCCTCGTCATGATAAATCACTGCTATATAGCATTCGTCCCAGGGTCATTAATTTTTACTGCTAATTTCTGTCAGATATCCATATGCCTCGTCATGATAAATCGCTGCTATTTAGCATTTGTCCCAGGGTCATTAATTTTTACAACCAAAATTTACTGCCAGATAGTCATATTCCTCGTTATGGTAAATCGTTGTTATCCATCATTCGTTCCTGGGTCAAATAAATTTTACTGCCAGACTGTTATTTACCTCATTGGTATAAATTGTTAATTCTCATGGCGTTTTATGCTGTCTAAAAAAGTCGGTTAATCATGCTGTCCCATTTAAAGCATGGGTTTATTTTCGTTGAATTCTTGGGGTTATGGTGCTGGTCGAATTACCGGCCAGATAATGCGGTTGAATTCAATACTGGCTCTACCACAGTTTAGGTCTTGGGACAATTTAGTGTTTTAATTACGCTGGCATTTGCTGTTGCAATATTAATATCCTTTAATTTAATCATTAATGGAATGGTCGATACTAGTGGAGTTGCAATGTTAAGTATGTGTTAGTTGCAGTGTTAATATTATTTAATGAAAATGTTAATGCTAGTCGAATTGCAATGGTAAGTAATAGTTTAAATGAAATAGTAATATTATTACTTGAATGTTAATGTTGGCAGAATTGCAATGATAAGTAATAGTTTAAATGCAATAGTAATATTATTAATTGAATGTTACTGTTGGTAGAATGGCAATGATAAGTAATAGTTTAAATGCAATATTATATTATTAATGGAATGTTAATGTTGGTAGAATCGCAATGATAAGTAATAGTTTAGATGAAATAGTAATATTATTAATTGAATGTTAATGTTGGCAGAATCGCAATGATAAGTGATAGTTTAAATGCAATAGTAATGTTATTAATTGAATGTTACTGTTGGTAGAATGGCAATGATAAGTAATAGTTTAAATGAAATAGTGATATTATTAATTGAATGTAAATGTTGGTAGAATTGCAATGATAAATAATTGTTTAATTGCAATAGTAATATTATTAGTTGACGTGTTAATGCGGGTTGAATTGCAAGGTTGAGTAATTGTATAATTGCAATGTTAATGAGGATGCTTAAGTGGCAATGATAATATTTGTTAAATGAATGTTCGTGACGATGATTAGATCGCAAGGTTATTATTGGCTTAATTTGAAATGTTTATGAAGATGTCGAATTGCGATGTCAATATTGTTTAAATGGAAATTATTGGTTGTGCCTTAGGATAAAGTCTTGTTGGTTAATGATAAGTAATGGAACAATTGGTCTTGATTGATGTCTTCGGGTCTCATTAGTGGTTGGTCGATTGAGTCCTCCTGACTTGCATCTCCCGTAGAGGTCATGATTGTCCCTGATTTTGTAGTACCTGGTGGTATTGTATCGGGTAGTAGGTTTGATGTCGGGCGGTATATAGAAACCTCTGGTAGCTTAGTATTTATGTCTGTGTGTAATCCGGTGGACGGAATCCAATGCCGTATCAAGAGTCTCGGGTTGTTTAAAGGCACAGTTCCACTCTTGCGACACACTCTGAGCCGTATCAGTAGTCTCAGGCTGTTTAAAGGCACATTTCCACTACTGTGACTCTACTGTTGGATTCCTTCATTCTGTGACCGTACTGTACCTAACCCCTGGTGTCTGTTTCTTCTTACAACTGTTAGTTGCATGCCTTATGTCCAGGGGTGTTTTCCTTTCTTGTTGTCCCTATGATATGTCGGGTCATCTTGATTGTGTTCGTCTTACTTGCGTCTTGTTGATTCGAGTGGTGACGTAGAGTCGAGGGGGGTTGTTTCTTCTACACGCGCGCACACACTTAAACAAACAAACATTTTTGCACCTATTTGTGGATTTGTTGTCATGACGAGGAGGGCCGTTACACTTATCTATTAGGCTGATCCCACAACTTGTATCTTGATCTGTCCTACACCTTGGTTACTGGAAATCAAGTGATTATCCATTATGACCTTGACTGAGTCTTTGAAGTAAAATAGGAAAAAAAAATAAACCACATACTTTCCGAGTAAGATTATTTTCATACGGTAAATCTGATAAAACGTTGATCTGATGATATTATTTATATACATACATCGTATTCCATTACTGAGAATTCTTGATCCTAATCAATAAGAGATATCTAGTATAACTAGTCAAAAATTGGATCTGAAACCTGGGCTCTTTTACTGATTTTCACCAAACTTAGATGTAGATATGGTAATGATATCTGAGAGGGATGCCTATCCTGATATCCCTTACATGAAACTTGATCAATCTGAAAAACCACTAAAATGTTGAAAATGTATTATGGCCTTTCCATGAAAAACTTATCCATATAGATATCTATAGGGTCCAAATAGACCTAAGTTATTACTTGGCATTTGGAATCAATCCATTCCATCTCCCGACCGCATGTTGCTTGTGAGGTCTTCCAGTATTCAAACACTTCAAGATGTGTTTGTATTTTATCATATGATTCTTACAATGATATTTCTGTTGGACTAGACAGTGGGGTAGACTGTTTGATCATATCCATATCATAACATTTTTTTAATTCATTAGGAGTAAATGAAACCAGACTTTGAAAACACACATTGTCCAAAATATCAGCTATAGGGTCATAAAATGATTTTGATGATTGTGGAATGGGATCTACTGGTACTTCATGGTTTACACTGTGACTTTCAACTAGAATCTGACTAATATTCCCTCTCAAAATTTGAAATGAATTAAAGCACAGAGGCAGTGAATCAAAATGGATCAACTCCTCACCTGTTTCAGGCTTCATGATTTCATTTGACGTTTGATCTTCAAATAGGATCAAGGGCTACACCTCTGGATCAGCTTCTGTATCTCCCCTATTTTCCTCAACTGATGCATTAGAACATTCCTCCTTCGTACTGTTTACAATCTTCTTGCAATTTTTTTTCGGGAGTGAGGCAAAATATAGGGGCAAGCAGCTTGCATTTTCTTGTAAATTTTATGCATTTTCCTCCAAAATTTGAAGTGAATTATCATCTAACGGTACAGAGTTACATTCTAGTTTTTCGAATTCTATTTCAGGCTTTGAATTCTCCCCTAAACTTTGAAAATCAAAGAAACTTGGATATTGTAGTCCTGGATCTGAAATATATTCTTTCTCAACACTAACATCCTTCACTATCTCATCAAAAGATTTACCTTCTTTGATATTTATCACTTGTTCAGAAATTTCCTTCAAAAATTTAAAATAAGAGATGCATAAAGGTAAAGTATGTCCACTTTACCCCAAGACTTTATGCATTGTGATCATAATTTTCATTGTACCAATCAAGCTTGTGTGAATAATCCATGTATGAAATGCCATTGAACATGCATGTCATATCAGGAGAATCTTCCTCCATCTTCTGATTTTGAACTTCATCTTCGATTGTGTCGTAGATTCAGTACATGAAGTAATCATTGGGTGAATCAAAATGTTGAGGGTGGGCTGCAAGGTGTTTGGGGGCATTGATCCTTTCCCTTTCTAGAACTAATGGGACATAAGTTCCTTGAACAACAATTTCCTCTCTTCTACTAATTTCTTGCATCATCTCTTTTACAGTGTTGGCCAGGACATATAGCTTCACTTTTGAAGGTGTCATCCACTTCTTTTCAGCTCTGGCCTTTTCCTCTGCTCTTAGCTTGGACCTCTTTTGCAGCAGATTAGCTTCTACATCAACTGAAACATTTTTCATTTCCTCAAGGCTTGCAACGTCTCTTTCTCTTAACTGGAATGTCATTTCTGGATCAAAAGGATCTGGGTAATGTAGTTGAGATAAACCAGGAGGTGGCCTTAGATCCACATGTATTGAATGATACACCTTATTGAACCTGGTTGATAACTATTGTATTGTCTCTCCTAGATTTCTTTTCAAGTGTTCATACTCTTCTAGGATGAGGTAAACATTCCCCATGATCACCCACCTATCTAAGAAAACTTGCATGAACTGATGAAAATTTCTAATGCTTGCAGTTGGAAGGTTTTTAAACCAATTTTTAACTTTATCTTGCAAAGACAAGGAAAACATCTTGATATAAACATTGTCATCTTCAACCTCATAAAGGTCAAGGAAATATTCAAAACTCTGGATGTGTTTTTCAGCAGTGATATTGGCATCCTCTCCTTCAAATCTTGGCAACTTATTGTTATAATTGCTAGGGAAGTCATGGAGAATAGGAGGAAAATCTAGGGGCTTGTATCTGTCTGGGATCTTTGCAGCTATATGAGGTAAAGAAAAGGGTTGATGGTTAAATGGAATTTCAATCATGGGGGGAAACAAAGCATGAGATTTGTGTCTTACTGGACTATCTACATATATGAGAGTGTATACCCGAGCTATAGGTAAAGGTTGAATCCTTTGAGGTCCTTCAACTTGATCATGATAATTATGAGATTTAACAATTAATTCTTGACCGGGATTATAATAGGAGAGAATACAATTACAGATAAAGCCAACGATATCTTGGATACAATTTGAGTTCAAATACCTTATCTTTCTAGGTTTCCTTGGCATGTTTCAGGTCCTTCCTCCAGTAGAGTCTTCGAATTGGAACTAATCTGGATATTGGAGTCACCAGGTGAATGATCTTAGCCTTCTTGTGTCTAGTCACTATCCACCATCAGTGATCAGATCTGGAACTTGAAGTGCACTACTGGAGAAAGTTCCCCAGTATGGTCTCCATTCTGTTATCACCCTGTAATTTCCCAGGCTGAGGAGGAAATTGACAGAGGTAACCACAAAACCGCTTCGAGTCAAGGATATATCCCTCCAAGACTCAGAGAGGGATCTCTCTGTCTGATATAGCTTTCTTGAGATGAGATATTAGGATAGTTATGAAGTATAAGGTTGTTTTGTTTTTAGAGTTTTTGGTTGAGACAACAAAAGAGGACCATTGGGCAAATGGAGTCAACAAAGGTTAAAGATGACTAAATGAATGAATAACTGAGACAAACAGTAACCAGGAAATGTAATCATGTCAGTGAATCCTTTGAGTTTGTGAAATGGAAAAGAAGCATATATTAGGGTCCAATTTAAATGCAGAGAAGAGCTTATCTGAATTCTACATCCAATTTTCAAAAGAAAACATTAATATCATTTAAGCCAGATCAGGGTGTCTAAGACAAATCATGAAACATAATCTTATTATAAATGATAAGGAAAGAAAACAATATGTGAGACAGGATAATAACAGGTTACATAAAGAGGTACTTCACCACATGATCATGACACAAGAATCTAGGAACAAAAGGCCTTTGTATTTATCCAAGAAGTCACTTACAACCTATTGAGCATATTTACAATAGATGATGGTCTCTCAATACCATCCATCTCTTGAGGTCCAACCCTTCACACATTTTAATTACAACAATTTATATAAAATAATCTCCTCCAAGATTAGGAGGTCGAATCCAACCAATTTCCCAAATATAGCAACCGTTACACCGAATTTTAGAACTGTCTACCATGAAAAAAGGATTAAATTTTATGAAACATGGGGGTCAAATATGAGATCATATATATCAAATATTAATATATTTTACAAAAATGGAGGTTTTTGTAGAAGAGTTTGTCTTGAACAAAAACCTATTTTTGTTTTTTGAAATTCATCTCCAAATCATTGTAAGCCTTCTCGCAAAATATGCCACAATAAAAAAATATGGAAAACGGAAAAGTAGGTCTCAAATATCCCTTTGAATATCCCAATTTATGACACCTGTGTAAATTATGGGAGAGGTTATTGTTCTTCATCTCGTGCTAAATACAAACCTCTCTCGGATTTTCAAAATACACTCCCTTTTTCATGTTGTCTTCTATTCTAAAACTAGGGAAAACACAACAAAATACCAAGAAATAGGTTATGCTTTGACTTATAAAAACTAAATATAATTCGATTTGAACTTGACAGTAGCTTATTGAGGACGATTCATAGCCATAAAATAATTATGGACACCTTTGATATAATTGAAGAATTGATTTTCCTTGATCTGAGGAGATTTATGTTCTTTCTATTCACAACAAAACTTTTGGCAGCTAACACGTATAGAACAGAGCTGATTTAGTTGCCGAAAGTCATGGGATTCGGCAACTAACAACACCTCTGTGAACCAAAATAAGATTTTGAAAGTCCCGAGTTTCCAAAACCATTCAAAATTGAAAAAATTGATTCCTTTACTTTTTCTAACTCTTTGGATTTCCTGTTTAGGTCCATAGAAACTTCAGCCAATGCTTCTAAACCGAGACAAACTCTTGGTTTAGGTTTTATAGGTGTTGTTTCAAAACTCAAGAACTTGATCATTTGGTAAATTTTCTAGTTTTTATTATAAAATATTTTATTCTTCCTTTCCATAGCTACATGCATCATAGCTAACCTTTTAAATGAGTCTCTTACCTCATTAGATGTCCTTTTCATAGCTTGATTTTGAGATTTGATGACTCTTTCTAACATTCTAAGGTCTGTGACTCCTTATTTCAGCTTCTGAATCTTGGATTCTTTACTGATCTTATTTTTATTTATTTCTCAGGTATCTCAAAGGCTGGAGCTTCAACTTTAGTTTCCTCTCTCTTCTCCATGGGTGGCTCAGACTCAAAATCTAAGTATGGAAAATTCAATATGTTTTTATCAACAACACTGCTCTGGTCATCTATTCCCTGATGATACCCTTGCAATTTTTCACAAAACCTATAGCAACATGCATCCTTGAACATTTAACAAATTTCTGGATGAGATTCTAGATAGGAAACATCTTTTAGCTCCCTCCTGAGCAATGCTCCTCCAGTAGACATATGCAAAAAACCTATTAATATCTTGAAAATATTGAAAACTGGGTTGATGAATGGGAGACCAACGCTAGGAAAAAGGAGAGAGGAAAAACATATGAGATAAATTGATGAGACCATCAAATTTGTGGATGTATGGGCTTTTAAAACAAACACTCAACAAATAAGGAACCTAAGATCATGATGTTTATTTAAAACCGACTAAGATAGAACTCCATGTGATTTGTTGCATGAAACGGTAATGGCGAATGAAATCATGATTGGGGTTTCAAATTGACATTTTGGGGTTTAATGATTTTTTGAAACATGAATTAGAATCATAATAAACCGCCGAGATCATGACAAATGATCCTGATAGATGATTTCAGCACCATATAAGATCATCATGACATGTGTACTAATGGTGGTTTGATAGTCTGATGGGACATTCTAACCATTGGAGAAATTATGCATTTTGACATCTTAGAGCGCCTCACACATGTTGTTTTTGCTGCCAAAAGTGACAAATTTCAGCATCTTAGAATGCTTTGAAAAATGGCTCTTAGCAGTCGAAAGTGAAATTTTGGATTTTTTCCTAATAAAATTACAGACTAATCACTTTTTGAAAAGACAAGTCTAAAACTTAATTTAAAGATTTTTTCACTTGAAATTAAAAGAAACTTCATCTAATGACCATCGTATCACCTAATGACATAAAATTGGAAAATTTATTTGCGGAGATAATCAGGCCAGCAAGCCAGGAATTTCATCACGAAACCCAGATATAATATCTGAATCATCAAATATCCTATTGTTATAGAACACTAACAGTTTGAAGAGGTAAAAAAGAGAAAGAAAAAACAAAATATCCCAAGGAAGAAGAAAATGACGATAAAGGAAAACAACAGATGCTCCTAGAATATGTGAAAGAACCAAACACTTGACTCGAGGGTGAGTCAAGGATTGTGGTCGGAGCTTGTTGAGCCATTCATTTTTGTATAAGGAATTGTGCAAGTTTTGAGTGAGCACGAGTTGCACAAGCTTCAACAAAGGTTGGACAACAGAATGAGAAAGAGCAACATAAAGTAGTTTCGAAAGTCAACGCAATGCCAACTAAGAAACAAACGGTTGCAACAGAACAAGGAAGCGTGCAAGACAAAATAGAAGACACAACCCAACTATATATAGGGCTGAACATAAGTGTAAAAGGGTTGTTGTTGACAATGTTGTTGTTTCCATTGTTGTTGTGGTTGGTCAGTTGATTACTATTTGGCTATGAGTTGATTGTTGGGAGTTGATTCAAGTCGAGTATTGAGTCTGTAATGAATTTGATCTATCAATTTGATAATTGGAGCTCTGCGACATGAGTCTAGACTCAAGAGTCTATACAATACACTTTTGTGTAATTCTGAGTCTGTAATCAAAGAAAGATTATGAAGATAATATGAAGAAGGACCTAAATTTTCAAATATGATGTGTCTTTGTGTGTTTTCCTTATGCATTATAGTTCTTCTTTCTGGGTTATAAGTTCAACTCAATGGTTTTGTGTTTAGATGCTTGTTCTTAACATAAGTGGGTTTGATTCTTGCACATATATGTTTATTTTTCTTGTGCAAAATCAGGGATGAGTCCTGAAGGCTATATGGACCCTCTTAAGTCTTTTCCCTACCCTTCCCTATCTATCTATCTCAGTAGTGCTTCAACTAAGACTTCTTCTCTTCAGAGGAGATGAAAATACCAGTGCTCTAGACTACATGGTACCTTTTGTTGGTAACCTAAGAAGGACCCTATTCTGATCAAACATGCACCAACAATATCAACAACATATTTCAACAATATATCATCAACAATTCATCACCACAAGGAACACAAATAATACAAGATGTATGTAAAATTTTATTTTTATTTCAGACTACAATCCTTGGGTTTATCAACAACAACTAAATAGAGTACAACTCTACAAGAAAACCATCCCTATAATGAAAGAATTATCTTACACCCTCAGCACCAACTAAGATGAGGCAACAATTCTCAACAAATATTAATCTGTCAATGGGAACACAACTTATCGATAGTGCAAAACATGTATGTACAGGCCCTACTAGTAGTACAACTCGTGTATGTACACAACCTGTTTGTACTACAACTTTTGTATCACTTTTGAGATATTAGGGTTTTATTTTCAAGATCAACTCAGATCCTCTGCAACCTTCAATCACATTCTCTTTTGTCTCTTACTGTCCAATCTGACCCATAACCAATCATAACACATCCAAGCTCTCCACAAACTTACTCATGCTCCTCAACCATACAATATGAATGCTACTCAATCATTTATAAGAAATTGACATACTATAGCAATCATATCAACATTGAATCATAAGAGTTTTTCTTAAACCATCAACCAACACAAACCACATCACAACATCCATACCAAGAATTTCTGAATCATTCACCACACAACAAGCAAGAGTATCCATCAAGATAATAATGTAACCATACCAGAGTTTGAGTAGCATATCTTAACCCATAGAATGCAAATCTAGAACCTTCTTTAGTCTTCAAGAGCCTGGCACTAGGTCTCACATAAGTCTACATGAATTCATCTAATGTACATGCCCTATCCTCATTCAGCCTGCGTATGTATGCGCCCTGCCTCACTGCAACCCGTGTATACCTCAGAAACTAGGGTTTCTGAACTTTTGAGACTATTTTTGTCATGATTTCAGAATTTTTGAAACTTTGATGTGTCCATGAGATCCTCCATACACACTCTCTCTCACAATAGATCTTCAATACATGATCAAGAGATACACAAGAGATACATCCATAACACATTTTCACAAGAGACCCTTGCCTTTTATTTATACTCTCCAAGTAACTTCCTTAGAAGCATCTTCTAGGTCACTTAACCCACTTCTAGATCACTTAACCCACTTCTATGTCACTTAACCTATTTCTAGGTCACTTAACCCATTTCTAGGTCCCTTAACCTATTTTCCTCATTTTTAGGGTAAACTATTTTCCATAAATAGAAAGTTATCCATTTCTTTCTCATTTAAATATTCCTCCTTGACTTTGTCACTTTTCTTTACAATTTAAATAATTTCTTATTTTCAAGCACTTTGACTTCTTTTACCTTTTGGGCCTTCAAGCCTACATATGAGGGTCCTTCATCTTCATAGTGCCATAACTCTCAAACCATGAGGAGTTATGTGACATTCAACATAACATTGAAAATGGAATGACAAGCATTATCCATCTAGGATAGTTTCACCAACAAATTTACTAATCTTCATCTCATTATTCCACATATAAGCATGGGTTCTCCAAGCATACTTCTAGGATAACTCAAATGTAAAGTGTCTTCCCGTGAGGGATTTCACCATAAGGGGACCACTTTGGAGTTCATCCATTTGTACACCTTATCAACCACGATAAGACAATAATGATTCATCCTTACATCAAATAACATGTTTGACATCAATCAACATCAATCATTTTACATCAAACCTTTGACCTTTGACATCATTCAATCATCCTTTAGCATCAATCAATTCTTTGACATCCATCCTTTGACAAAAATCAATCAATATTTGGCATCAACCAATTCCTTGACATCAATCCTTTGAGATCAATCAAACAATCATCCTTTGGCATCAATCAATCACTTTACATCAATCCTTTGACATCAATTAATTAAACCTTTGGCATCAATGACAACATGATCCAACAATCTCCCCCTTTGGCATTGATGTCGACACAAATCATTGATGTCAACATGTAGACAACACATCCTCTACATAAATAGTCATCAATCACATCCATGTGATTATCTCTCCCCATTAATAATCATCAATCACATCAATGTGACTATCTCTCCCCATTAATAATCATCAATAACATCAATGTGACTATCTCTCCCCCTTTGACATGGATGGAAAAGGGTCATTATCCTCTTGGAGCTTCTCCCCCTTCCTTAATGCCTTTGATATTCCTATGAATAATCTCTCCCCTTTTGAAAAATGGATATCACTTTGATGTAATGTTGAAGATACATCACTCATACTCCCCCTGTGACCATCACTACCCCTAGAATTATGCCTATGTGCTCTTTCTTCAAATATAGGGCTCTTTCCTAGTATGCATATGATACATATATCCTCCTAGAATCATGGTAAGAAGAATGATTCCCCGTATGGGTATGTCTCCCCCTATATTCTCTGCAATATAAACAATAGGATACTACTGCAATATCATTATGTTGTAAATGCTACTGCTCAACTGAATCATAGATCAATTTCTCTTTCTATGAAGATCTTGGACCTATCCTTGCATCAAACTCATGCCATACCAAACATCATGAATAAAAATATATGTCAATGAATTAACAAATACATCATGTGCCAAAACATTTTCCAATAGTATATCGATCATATGCCTCCATCAACATGCCAGCCATGTGCATCTACCAATATGCCAATCATGTGCATCTACCAATGGTGTACTTTTAGCCAAGTAATATCATCCAAATATATACCATCTATGAGTGTACCAAACATGTACATCAACATGTATCACCACTTGCACCAAACAAGTATATCAACCATGCACCAATCCCAGAACAAGATGAATCCTCATACATGTATGCCAAAACCATCACAAAACATGTTCCAATCAAACTGCTAGTAGGTGCCTCTACCAATGTACCAATCATGTATCAACTCATCAATGATGTACAACATGATCACCTCATCAACTCACCAACTATATGTCTCAATATGTATTCCAACCATATGCTAAATTCATGCACCAAGAAATTCAACAAGTAAGATTCCAATAATACATCGTAAGATATATCAATGAAACTCAAATATGTACCAGCCATGTACCCTAAAAGATCAGCCTCAATCCTCCATTCACTACAACAAATACTAATCATCCAACAATACATGTACTAGTAGTGTGATTCAATAGATCAATGCCATCTTTAGATAGTATCATCGAGATATATCACATAACCAAGGTACCATAACCTCACTGTCATAACCAACATTGTTCTTCAACAGAAAATTATTCAATCCATACTCATGTGTTAGTGCCATGTATCCAAGATAGCCTTTCATTTTATATCATCACATTACATAATCCAATATGTAATCATCAAAACCTACAACAAACAATGTGAGAACCTGCAACAAACTATCTCATACCCTGCAACATAGAGATATACCATCACATCAAGCTACAACCCATGTCCATAACCCTTTTCCTAGGCTTTACCACATATATGCGGCCTATTGCATATAAAAATCATGTATGTACGTGACCTATTCAAGGTTAGCCTGTGTATGTCTATGACTATTACCACTGTCACCCATGTATGCTTTTGTAGATGCCACACTTGAGCTTCCCTTAAGGCTTCCAATCTGCTATGGTTGTTCAGTCTTCTTCACCCACTTCTGAAGGTGTCCCTGCGTCTCATAACTTGAGATCTGAGCTTCCATATTTTCAAAGATGTCTCCCTTCCTTACTTCATTCCTTCTTCTAGTCATGCTATTTGAATTCCTCATCATGGACTTTCTTCTTATGTTCCAAAAATATTGGGATTTGTGACCAAATCCACTACAATTGTAGCATCTCATGTTGTGACAGTGAACAACAATGTGTCCTACTTTATCACATCTCCAACACCTTATGGTGTTATGAAATATTCCACTATTTCTCCTTGCATAATATCTACATTCCAAAGCTTTGTGACCATATTCATTACATGAATAACATTGACCATGA
>SNQJ01S0208945.1:0-16128 GCA_010110895.2 Picea sitchensis | reverse complement strand
TGGTGAGAGAGGTATCTATAATTTTGTGCATGAGTAGATGTCTCTTTCAATTTCTACTTTCTTCCATCCTCCACTCCTATCATTATGACCATGTTGTTGGAATCCTCCCTTATTTAAAATTTTCCATCAAAGATATGAATAGAATGAACTTGTTGTTGAATGTGCACAAGAGAAAACAAGTTTCAACACAACTCAAGAATATAGAGCACATCATGCAGAAGAAAATCTAGGAGTCCAATAAATTTAACCCCAATGGTGCCAATTCCTGAAGGTTTGAGATTTGATTTAACTGCAAAATAGACTATACCATCTACATTCTCATTGAAGTTTTCAAAGAAGTCTCCTTGGAAGGTCATGTGTCATGTTTCACTTGTCTCAAGAAACCATGCATCTCTCCAAGAAGAAAATGAAATGTTAAAAAAATCTTCAGTTACTCCAATATTGTAATGGGAAACAATATAATGAGAAGATTTAGGTGCTTTACCTCTCACAAAAAATGATGTTTTACCTTTGTCTTCTTTCTTATTCTTCTTGTTTTTTATATTTTCCCACGTGATTCTACATGTATTTGTTTCATGTGATCCATTCTTTCTGTAATGTTCACAATGAAGATCATATCTCTCACCTTGGTTGTGCCTACCCCCTTGCCTCTGAAATTATTTATACCATGTCCTCTTTCAATGGCTTATACTCTAGAAGAATCATGTGATTGATTCTTCCCTTTCTGAGCAAGGCACATGGTCTCTCCAGTGGGCTAAGTTGATTTCTTTCGAAAGGATTGCTCTCATTTTACAACTTTCTCCACCAAAGTTTCAAATGTGATGGACTTCATTTGATCAATAGCTCACAAGGATTCAAGGTAGAATATGTAGGGTAGAGGGAATTAATAAAAGTTTTGATATGAATGTATCTTCACTCCAGTGGCATCAATGTCATGCATTATGGATTTGATATTAGAATCTAAATACATGGAATCATCATTCTTCAACTCTAGGTTGAATATCTTCACCAACAATTGTATGACTTCCAATTCTTAGTGTGAGTCATACAAATCCTTCAATTTATTTAAAGCGTCATTGGAGTCATTAATGGAAATAATATGGCCACTCACCTCTTCACTTACTATTGCAACAATCACAACATATGTTTTCTTGTCTTTGTTATTCCATATGGAAAGCTCCTTATTTGTTGTAGGTATGGTTGATCTATTGTCAACTTCTCCTTCACAAATTCCATCCCACAAGTCATTAAAAATGAGAATGTGCTTAATTTTTGTGGACCATTCTGGGTAATTTTCTTTGCCCGTTAGCACCACCCCAAAAATGGAGATGAGAAAATGCATTTTCAAATAGCAGTTGCTCCTCTCAATCCAATTTTCTTTGAATAAAAAAAATAATGATATATTTTCTTGCAATAGAAATAAGGCTTGACAGAGATGCAATCCACATGAAACAATTTTCCTTACTACAATAATGCTGAGAATATTAAAAAACTGATGAACCCAACTCACACAAAAAAAGTTTCACTTTAGCAGATTGACAACGTCTACAAATTATCGTGTTAGATGTGGTGAAAAACCAGTTCAGATTGAACATACAAGAGGCCTACAAAAATATAGTGTTTTACATTGCCTTCAAGGCCAATATAGTCAAATATATTTGCTGCATGAGGGGAAAACTGCACAGAGATCCCATGTCTATGCTCCCAGTCCACACGACCCTGCCTTATATGACCACAATCCTATCTCTTATCTGGATTTGGGGTTTTGAGTGTCAATATGTATTGGCATCTTATCCACGAGATCCCCGATTTCCCGACTCTCGATTTCCTGACAATTGACTTTTCCTTTCAGGGAATTTCCCGAAGGCTTCGATCTCGGCCATGCATCCTCAAGGATGGATGGTCCTCGTTGCTCCTCGCTATTTCACGATTCGCAATTTCAAATTCTCTGGTTGCCTTGTCTTCAGGATTCGCAAAACGCTGAATCCTGATATGCCGATTTGGCTTCTCTGTCGGGATTTTCCCCGATAGCCTCGATTGTCGCCACGCGTCCTCTAGAGATGAACGAACCTGATTTTCTCTCGGGGTCTCTGCTACTTCAAATTCCCGATACCTCGTTCTGATGAGATGACGTCAGCTGGGTCCCACACAGAGCTCTCATTTTTTTGGAAAATCGGACTATGTGATTCTGAACTGCAAGTCCCCCTTGTCTCTAGGACTCACGAAATGTCGATCCTCGACTTCCTTTGGATTTCTGACACGTGTCCCCAGTGGATGGACGGTTCAGATTGACCCTCGGGTTTTCACCAACTGCAAAACCGAAAACACTTACCTATGTGAGTCCCGATGATCGAAACGACGATGGGCTCCCGATCTCATCCACGTGTCCCAACTAATGGATGGCTCTGATCATTTACTGGGTTTCCAACATGGATTTATCGATCTCTTTCTCACAAAACTCCCGATTTTCCGAATTCCGAAACTTTGATGGAGTCTTCCCTTTTAGGAATTTTCCCAAGATCTTAGATATTTGCCATGTGTCCACTTAAGATGGACGGTCTTGATTCAACCTCGGTATTTCGAGACTTTCGGTGCCCCGATGACATAAGTTCCTTGTCAACTTAAAACCCTGGTCGCCGAAATGTCAACGACTCTCGATGATTGTCACCTGTCTCCTCAATATGAATGGCTCAAATTGATTCTGGGACTTTCACTATGAATATTACCTATCACTCGTCCTCGTGATTCTCAATTTTGCGAATGCCAAAATCCCGATGGCCACGCCTCAGGTCGAAACTTCCCTCCTCCTGTTCACGGGACTTAAACCTCGCGCAACTCCTGGTCAATCTAACGACGGACGGGTAACTGAGAGAGGATCCAACGGCTCACATTCCCCTATGGGTGAACTCTGTACACTACCATAACCTCCTCGCTTCTCTAGAAAATCTAACAGTTGGCAGGATTTCGTAAATCCTTCCCACAAATTTCTGACCGTCGATCTCTTTCCCTTGATGATCTCTACGAAGGAAACCAAGGATTCTTCCCTGGACTTGTCCACTTGCGCTACAAACTTCTAATGTCCCTCAATGTTTTCAAAGGCCTTACTCCTCCAGATCTTCTCACAACTTCGAGCCTCAAAGAGGGTCCTTGCATGCACTCCTTCCGGCAACCTTCAGATACTTTCGAATATCTGAGAACCCTTCGACTCTGTGCACACCTGCAGCAACAGTCTTTCTATATTTTGCTTAGGTTCGCAACCCTGAGACCTTACTCGGCCTGCGCACTCCTTGCACAGCTCCTGTGCCCAAATGCACTCTGGGTGAATGAGGGCAAGAGTTAAACTACCTGATCCCTTCATCAATGCACTCCTTGCGGACGACTTCAACTGCACTCCTTGCAAGAATCTCTTGCTCAGATACAGAAACAATTGAAACTCATTCCTCTTACTCTTCCTCTCTCATATTTCAAACACTCAACAAGAAATCATTCATACATAGCATAAAATAAATTGTATGAAAGAAAGAATAAACCATTCATGAACGTAGCATTCAAAGATGCATACACAAAGAATAAGTAAACACCATGAGTCTGAATCACAACTTTCTTTATATAAATTCAGAACTTCTGTACATGGAGTCTACTACACAACTCTCTTCTTCTCTTCTTTTTCTGCAGTCTTTCTAATGTTACAATACACAATGAGGGTGTCTATATCCAGTTTCCCCCTTTCTTTCTAAAACTATCTAATCCTATATTCAATTCTACCTACTTACATAAATGCCTTTTACTTACTATCACATTTAAGTTTGGCACATCTTTAACTATCACATTTAAGTTTGGCACATCTTTAACTATCACATTTAAGTTTGGCACATCCACTCTTCAAAAGTTTTTAAACAATTTAACATATGCTCAAAATTTGTGGTGCTTGCCCCCACGCTCGCTTGATGTTGGTGATGCTCCTGCATCATACTCCCTCGCTTGAAAATTCTCATGGGCTCCTATCCATGAGCTCTTGCATGGTTTGTCCATGCTTCTGAATCTCTTCTTCATTCTCCCAGCTGGCATCTTCAACTGGATGGCCCTTCTACTTGACCAAATATTCTAAGTATTCTTTCCTTCTGGTCTTCTTGCCAATTCTTTTGTGTAGTATGCTTTCCATTTGTGGCTTCTCTGCAACTGACATCTGATTTTTCCACTGAACCTATGACTATTCATCATTTGTTCCTGCTTCCTCAACTTTGTATGGGTATAAATCTGAGACATTGAATAACGGAGAAATTCCGATCCCATCGGGTAATTCAATCTCATAAGCATTTTCTCCAATTTTCTTCAAGATCCTACATGGTTGGATTTTCTTCATCTTCAGTTTGTTATATGTTCCCCTAGGGAACCTTTCCTTTCTCAAATGTGCCAAAATCAAGTCACCAACGTTGAATTGAATTTGTCTTCTGTTTTGATCTGCTCTCTTCTTATACTCCTGACTTGAATTCTGCAACCGCTCCTTCACTCGGCTATGAAGTTCCTTCATTGCTTTTGCGAAATCTTCTACACTAGCACTCCTAGTTGCATTCTGTTCTGAATCCCTCAATTCATAAATTCCCCTCGACTGTATGCCATAAACAATCTGAAATGGACTTTGTCCTGTACTTCTGTTCACTGAGTCATTATACGCAAACTCTACCTGCGGCAATATATTGTCCCAACTGCTGTGGTGCTCTGTCACCAAGCTTCTCAGCAAATCTCCCAGACTTCTGTTTACCACTTCTGTCTGTCCATCCATATGAGGATGATAAGATGAAATAAATAACAAGTTAGTTCCCAGCTTCTTCCATAAGGTTCTCTAGAAATTCCCTATGAACTTCGTATCTCTGTCCGAAACTATGCTCCTTGGCAAGCCGTGAAGTCGAATGACTTCTTTGAAAAACAAGTTCGCAATGTGAGTCACATCACTGGTTTTTTGACATGGGATAAAGTGTTCCATCTTGGAAAATCTATCCACCACCACAAATATCGAATCAAATCCTCTTTGCATCCTTGGCAACCCCAATATGAAATCCATGCTAATTTCATCCCAAGGCTTCTCAGGTATGTGTAATGGTTGATAAAAACCTGCATTCTGCTTCCTTCCCTTCGAATGTTGGCAAATTATGCATCTGTCTACAAATCTCTTGACCTCTAATCGCATCCCTAGCCAAAAGTATGATTCGCTCAGCTTTTCAAATGTTTTTTCATGATCGAAGTGTCCGACCAATCCTCCACTGTGTTTCTCCTTCAACAGATTCTCCCTCATGGAGCAATTCATAATACATAGCTGATTGCCCTTAAACAACAATCCTTCCTGGATCATGTATTCATGCCATTTTCTGTTATCTCTGAGTACTGGATTCTCAACTGCTTCATACGCTTCCTTAAATTCTAGGTCATCTGCATACATGTCCCCGAGATCATCAAAATCCAATGTTTTGACTTTGAACTCCTGCAATAACAAACACTTCCTTCTCAAAGCATCAATAACTTTGTTAGCAGTACCAGAAATATGTTTAATCACAAAAGTGAAATTTTGCATATATTCAACCCATTTTACATGTCTCTGATTCAACTTTTCATGTTGAGTCACAAACTGCAGTGCATGATTGTCACTATATAAGACAAACTCTTTCGGGATCAAATAATGCCTCCATTTCTTCAATGCATGAATGATAGCATAAAACTCCTTATCATAAGTGGAGTAATTCAATTTTGCTTCATTCAACTTCTCTCTGAAGTATGCTATTGGCCTGTCTTCTTGACTCAAGACTGCCCCTATCGCAAATCCACTTGCATCACACTTTACTTGAAATGTATTTTGAAAATTAGGCAACACTAGAATTGGTTGTTCCGTAATTTTCCTTTTCAACAGGTTAAAACTCTTCTCAGCTTCTTCTGTCCAGTGAAAAGATTTATGTCTTTTCTTCACTGTATCCATCATTGCTGCGCTGATTCCACTGAAATTCCTAATGAAATTTTGGTAGAAACTAGCCAACCCATGAAAAATTCTCACCTCAAATATGTTCCTCGGTGATGGCCAATTTTTTATTACCTCCACCTTATCTGGATCCATCCTCAACTTGTCTGCAGAAATAAAAAATCCCAAATAAATGAGCTCTGTCTTCATGAATGAGGATTTCTTCATATTTATCAGCAACTTCTCTTGCTGTAATTTCTGCATCACAATGGCCAAATGCTTCACATGCTCTTCCTTTGTTTTGTTGAAAATCAGTATGTCATCCAAATACACAATGACAAATTTTCTGATGAACTCCTTCAGGACTTCGTTCATCAACCTCATGAAGGTACTTGGCACATTTGTTAATCCAAATGACATAACAAGCCATTCATACAATCCTTCATTTGTTTTGAATGTTGTCTTCCATTCATCACCTTCTCTCATGCGAATTTGGTGATATTCTCTCTTCAAATCGATCTTTGAAATTTTTTTTGCTCCACTCAAGCAATCCATCAGATCATCCATCCTCGAAAATGGAAATCTATACCTGATGGTTATCTTGTTAATGGCTCTTGAATCAGTGCACATCCTCCAGCCTTCATCTTTCTTCGGGCTGAGTACTGTTGGAACAACACACAGACTCAAGCTTTCTCTGACCAACCCTTTCTCCAACAACTCCTAGACTTGTCTCTTGACCTCTTCATTTTCTTGCGGCGTATATGCGACTTTATTTGGTAAACTGGCTCCTGGTATGAGATCAATATGGTGACTCACACTTCGAATCGGTGGCAATGAACGAGGTAATTCATCCACTACTATATCAACAAACTCTTCCAGCAGTTCCTGAATTTCTTCTTGTAAATCATCCACTCTTGTGCTGGTCAAAACAATCTTCGGTTTCCTGACCACAAAGAATTGCAGTTCCTCCTTCTTCTTAACCTCTGTAAGAAGTTCCTTCCCACTCATGAGAAGTACAATGTTTCTTACTTCCGGTTTCACTTCCTTATCTTTGATTGGAAGTAACATATGAGTTCTCCCATTCTTTTCTAGGGTGTACGTGTTCATCTTCCCATCATGAATCACATTCCTGTCATATTGCCATGGTCTACCCAACAATAAATGACAAACATCCATAGGAATAACATAACATAACATCTTATCATTATATCCTCCTATCTTAAACTCAACTAAACATTGTTTAGTGACATTTACCCGATGTCCCTTTTGTAGCCATGAAACTTTATATGGACTTGGATGTTCAATCATCTCCAGCTCCAGATTTTCTACCATCTCTGTAGAGAAAATATTATCCGTGCTTCCACTGTCCACAATGACCTTGCATACCCTGTCCTTGGTTTTGCAAGTAGTCCGAAAAAGTCTATTTATCTGGACTGAACTCTCCACCTCCTTCTCGGGTGTCAAAAGGAATTTTCGCATCATCAACGATCTTCCACCTTCAACATCCTCCGCCTCAACATTTCTCCCATGTGCTTCGGTGATGTGAGTCTCTCCGTCCTCTTTCTTTTTATCAGGACACTCATAAGACTTGTGCCCATTCTTTCCACATGTGAAGCATTTTATCACTCCACCTCTTCCTCTACCTCTAGTACGAGGAAAAGTATTATTATCAGCATATCCTCCTCTCTGCTCAGTATGCTACCCTCTCTGTGAACTTCCACCCCTCTCAGTTCGTTTGTATTTAGGCTTAGACCCGAACTTCCAATCCTCCTTGGTCTTCTGAGTTCTATCCTGGGCAACTGATTTGCCTCTAGGCTGACTTCTGCCTCGGCCTCTCTGACTCTTCTTTCGTCTCAACTTCTCTTCCTCTTTTAGAGCCATATGATAAGCATCTTCCACCGTTCGGATGGTCAACATACTCATCTCATCTTAAATCTCATATCTCAGGCCATTCATATACCTAGCTACCTTTTCATCATTGCTTTCACGATGACTTGCCCTGATATTCAATTTGTAAAATTCCTCAGTATATTCCTTCACTGACATCAACTTTTGTCTCAGGTTCTGAATTCTCCTGAACAGAGTAATCTGGTAATCCTTGGGGATGAATTTTACCTTCATATTTGCAATCATCCTGTCCCAACTCTTAATTTTCTGATTGCCTTGGCAACGCCTATCCGCTTGTAGTTCATCCCACCACAATGCTACATGTCCTTTTAATCTCGTGACAACATGCTTGACTTTCTTTTCCTCTTCGACATCTTCATAGTCAAAGTAGGTGTCCAGAGATCTAATCCAATCTAGAAGCTCTTCTACATCCAGATTTCCCTCATAAACAGGAATGTCCATCTTCGCCTTTGCACCCATTCTTGCAACAACTTTAAGTAAGCACTCATTTGCTACATCTTCTGCTATGATTTCTTCTTCTCCACATCCAACATCATCTTCATTTTCAGACTCACTGATATATCCTACATCAGCTGTGCTTTTTGGTCTTATCTCCATGTCCACAAGTCTGGCACGTATGTTATGCAGATCTCTTTCTACTTCTGGATTTTGCACCTGTCTACCCCTTCCTCTGGATGTCTCCCGCTCCTCCTTTGGATCGGGTGATTGTCTATCTCTTCTTCTCGGCGACATGATGAATCCTCCTTTTCCTTGCTATAGAAAGAAAATAAACTTTTCTGTGCTCTGATACCACTTGATGGCGTCCACCCAGGCACCTACCTCAGTAGGTCCCGCGCCTGACCTCCCGGTCTTAAGGATCGTACTAAATTACCCTCGAGCTGGAGTGGCTCCTTTGATTCTCCCCTGGAATCCTTATTAATATTTGACCCATAGGTCTATATTTCTCGTTACAACCCTTAGGCCTGAGCACTTCTCCGTCCTTAACAAAAAATAACAATCAAATTTTGGGGTTTTCCAATCCCCGATGTCGCCAACACTTGCTTCCTCGAACCCCTGATCTCCGATATCCCGATGTGCTTCCTTTTTTTCTTCAGCCCCTCCTGGATATGCTCCCAGTCCACATGACCCTGCCTTATATGACCACAATTCTATCTCTTATCAGGATTCGAGGTTTCGAGTGTCAATATGTATTGGCCTCTTGTCCACGAGATCCTCGATTTCCCGACTCTCGATTTCCCGACAATTGACTTTTCCTTTTAGGGAATTTCTTGAAGGCTTTGATCTCGGCCACACATCCTCAAGGATGGACGGTCCTCGCTGCTCCTCACTATTTCACGATTCGTGATTTCAAATGCTCCGATTGACTTGTCTTCAGGATTCGTGAAACGCCGAATCCCGATATGCCGATTTGGTTTCCCTGTCGGGATTTTCCCTGATAGCCTTGATTTTCGCCACGCGTCCTCTAGAGATGAATGAACCTGATTTTCTCTCGGGGTCTCTGCGACTTCAAATTCCCGATACCTCATTCTAACGAGATGACGTCAGCTGGGTCCCACACAGAGCTCTCCTTTTTTCGGAAAATCAGACTTCGTGATTATGAACTGCAAGTCCCCCTTATCTCTAGGACTCACGAAATGATGATCCCCAACTTCCTTTGGATTTATGACATGCATCCCCAGTGGATGGACAGTTCAGATTGACCCTTGGGTTTTCACCAACTGCAAAACCAAAAACACTTACCTATGTGAGTCTCGATGATCGAAACGTTGATGGGCTCTCGATCTCGTCCACGTGTCTCAACTAATGGACGACTCCGATCATTTACGGGGTTTCCAACATGGATTTCTTGATCTCTTTCTCACAGAACTCCCGATTTGCTGAATCCTGAAACTTCGATGGAGTCTTCCCTTTCGGGAATTTTCTCGAGATCTTAGATCTTCGCCACGTGTCCCCTTAAGATGGACGGTCCTGATTCAACCTCGGGATTTCAAGACTTTCGGTGCCCCGATGACACAAGTTCCTTGTCAACTTAAAACCCCGGTCGCTGAAATGCCAACGACTCTTGATGATTGCCACCTGTCTCCTCAAGATGAACGACTCAAATTGATTCTGGGAATTTCACTATGAAGATTCCCGATCACTCATTCTCGTGATTCCCGATTTCATGAATGCCGAAATCCCGATGGCCATGCCTCAGGTCAGAACTTCCCTCCTCTTGTTCACGAGACTTAAACCTCATGCAACTCTTGGTCGATCTAACGACGGACGGGTAACTGAGCGAGGATCCAACGACTCACATTACCCTATGGGTGAACTCCACACACTACCATAACCTCCTCGATTCTCTGGCATATCTGACGATTGGCGGGATTTCATAAATCCTTCCCACAAATTTCTGACCATTGATCTCTTTCCCTTGATGATCTCTATGAAGGAAACCAAGGATTCTTCCCTGGACTTGTCCGCTTGCGCTACAAACTTATAATGTCCCTCAATGTTTTCAAAGGCCTTACTCCTCCAGATCTTCTCACAACTTCGAGTCTCAAAGAGGGTCCTTGCACGCACTCCTTGCGGCAACCTTCAGATATTTTCAAATATCTGAGAACCCTTCGACTCTGCGCACATCTGCAGCAACAGTCTTTCTATATTTTGCTTAGGTTCGCAACCCTGAGACCTTACTCGGCCTGCGCACTCCTTGCATGGCTCCTGTGCCCAAATGCACTCTGGGTGAGTGAGGGAAAGAGTTAAACTACCTGAGCCCTTCATCAATGCACTCCTTGCAGACGACTTCAACTGCACTCCTTGCAAGAATATCTTTCTCAGATAGAGAAACAATTGAGACTCATTCCTCTTACTCTTCCTCTCTCAAATTTCAAACACTCAACAAGAAATCATTCATACATAGCATAAAAGCAATTGCATGACAGAAAGAATAAACCATTCATGAACGTAGCATTCAAAGATGCATACACAGAGAACAAGTAAACACCATGAGTCTGAATCACAACTTTCTTTATATAAATTCAGAACTTCTGTACATGGAGTCTGCTACACAACTATCTGCTTCTCTTCTTCCTCTGCAGTCTTGCTAATGTTACAATACACAATGAGGGTGTCTATATCCAATTTCCCCCTTTCTTTCTAAAACTTTCTAATCCTATATTCAATTCTACCTACTTACATAAATGCCTTCTACTTACTCTGGACGAGAGTGAATCACTCAAGGTCCTTTACAATACATAAGTACACCTCTCCTTAACTATCACATTTAAGTTTGGCACATCCACTCTTCAAAAGTTTTAAAATAATTTAACATATACTCAAAATGTGTGGCGCTTTCCCCCACGCTTGCTTGATGTTGGCGATGCTCCTACATTAGTACGCTACCTTCAAGGCCACCCTTGGACTTCTTTCTCTTACCGATACCTTTTTAAATTAATAAGGATGCATAAAAGAAAATATATAACAACATGCACATCAATAACCAACAAGCATGCATATTCTAAAGATTCAATTAAACGATAAATAAATACACAACGGAATACAATCATATACAGGTAAATAATACCATAACAGAGAGAAATCATATTTATAAAATAAGACACCAACTGGCTACAGACCAAGGATGTTCCACCCAACCATAGACACTACTGTTCAAAATATCAACAATAGTGTCACCCCCGAGCCAGGGCTATGAATTCAAAAGGATGGTTCCAAAGTGTTACTTGGCTTCCCAAACTAGTCAACACTCAAGTTCTCATAGGTTTTCCCAAAATTTGCAACAATCCAAGTACCCAACTCTCTTCTACCTAGCCTACACCACCCAAGATAATGGACCCCCACCCTTCTCTGCCACACAATCCCTCAAGCAGTCCTTCTCCTTCTAGGGATCTAGTGCAGCTGGTCCAGAATCTCCATGCTGGAACTATCAGGACTCACAACTATGAAATAAGATGGGCACATGCCAACGCATATCAAACATGCAGGCCTCAAGTCATGGATCAATTACACCAGCGACCTCTACAACCAACAATACCATGGCTACTCTCCAACAATTTGTTTCCCTTTCCCCAGGCCAAGACACAGATGAGGAAGGATGAATGAGTGATAGGTAAGAATGGAAGGAATGAACAAGTGAGCAAGTGAGTGAACGAATGAACCAATGAATGAGAAAATGAGCAAATGAGCAAACCCCCAAATCAGACCAGGGGCAGGTTTAAGTAATTTGTGGGGAATCAAGAACCTCCTGGCCTCCCCCCCAAGAATCTCATGTAAATGATCCACTCCCTTTGAAAAAATGGTAATCAAAATAGGAAATAAACATTTATCCCCTAAATCCCCCTCTCTTGTGAAATCATAGCCTCCTATAACTCTAGTCCTTGTTAGTCTAGAAGCCATTGATGTGTTTATTATTAATAATGATACAAAAATTACATTTCTTAGGCACACTAGCCTCTTTTAATTGTTTGGTACCTCTATCCTCTTGAAAATTAACAAAATACATTATTTAATATGGGGCTCAAAACCTAGGGTGTTACATCCCCTCCCCCATATTTTGGCACTGTCCTTAGTGCATATAAAAAATAGAGATCAAAATCTCAAAATTTATTCAAAAATATGTGGGTACTCTACTTGCATGGTATCTTCATGCTCCCAGTTATAATCTTTAGGACCGTAGCAGGTCAGCTAAACTTTTACCAGCTCTATAACTTGATTCCAAAGAATTTTGACCTTTCTGTCCAATACCCGCACTGGCTCGACCTAAAAGTCTCCTTCTGTCTCTACCTGAATCAAATGCCAATCAATAACATGGTTAGGATCATGTACATA
This sequence comes from Picea sitchensis, assembly GCA_010110895.2. NCBI lineage: Eukaryota > Viridiplantae > Streptophyta > Pinopsida > Pinales > Pinaceae > Picea > Picea sitchensis. The sequence continues at coordinate 3,443 of SNQJ01S0208945.1, read as the reverse complement.
TTTCTTTAGCAAGGAGACATGAAATACATTATGCACATTCATGGAAGTAGGAAATGCAAGCATGTATGCAACTTAACCTATTTTGTCCAATATTTCAAATGGACCACAAAATCTGGCTGCCAACTTTGTACAACTACCCAATTTCAAAGATATTTTCTTGGGTTTCACTTTCATAAGTACATGCTCCCCTACTTTAAATTCTCTAGCTTTCCTGATCTTATCTGCATAAAATTTCTGTCTATCCTGAGCTGCCTTTAAATTCCATTTGATCTTAACGATCTGGTCTTCCATATCCTTGAGAAAATCTGGCCCAAGTACCACTCTATCTGCCGGGTTGTCCCAACTCACTGGAGTATTTCATTTCCTACCATACAAGGCTTCAAATGGGCTCATTCTCAATGAAGCTTGATACCCATTATTATATGCAAACTCAACCAAGTGTAAGTAATCTTCCCACTTAGATGGCTTATCCATCACATTCATTCTCAACATATCTTCAATTACTCGGTTTACCCTCTTTGTTTTCCCATATGACTGTGGATGGTTTGCTGTGCTAAAGTTTAGATTTGTACCAAATCCTTTAAACAATCCCCTCTAGAAATTGGAGGTAAACTTTGTATCTCTATCCGAGACAATTTTCCTAGGTATCCCAGGAAACCTAGCAATCTCCCTCATGTAAACCTCTGCAATATTAGCCATTGTATGTGTTGTTTTTACAGGAACACAATGAGTAGCCTTTGTTAATTTTTCAACCACTACCATGATTGAATCATGTTGTCTTGTTTTCCTAGGTAATTTAGTTATGAAATTAATGGTTATCACTTCCCATTTCTTCTCTAGGATTGGTAATGGATGTAGCAAACCCACTGGGTGCCTATGCTCAACCTTCATCTTCTGACATTCCATACATTGAGTGATGTAATCAACAACATCCTTTTTCATTCTCGGCCAAAATAATTGGATTCTTACCACTGTAATTGTTTTCTGGTAACGAGGATGTCCAACATAAGGAACATCATGCATTTCGTTCAATACCAAATTCTTCAGTTCTATGGAACTGGGAACATAGATTCTATTCTTATGCATAAGTAATCCATCTTCCTTTATCTCATACTCCTTTATTTTCTGTTGTACATCTCGTTGCTATAATCTTTCCTTTATCTGTAGGTAATGTTGATCTGTAACAAGATCATTTAAAATAATGCTCTTCAAGTATGATTGATGCATACTGACAACAGTAGCATGCATGAGATGCACTCTTCTACTAAGTGCAATAAAAACTTTATTCTATTTTCCTTTGATATGTTTGATATTGAGGTCATATTCACTTAAAAATTCCAGCCATCTTGTTTTCTTGGCATTCAAGGTTGGTTGTTCAAAAAGATACTTCAGGCTAATGTGGTCTGTCTATAATTCAAATCTCTTCCCCATGAGATAATTCCTCCACATATTCAAGGCATGGACAATGGAATCAAGCTCCAAGTCATGGGTGGCATAGTTCCTCTCATGTTCCTTAATCTTTCTAGACTCATAACCAATGACAAGTCTATTTTGTGTGAGGACTCCCCCAGGTCCTTTCTTACATGCATCTGTACACACCACAAAAATTTCATTTGGGTCCACAATCTTTAACACAGGTACAATAGTAAGTAATTCATTCAACAGGTTAAAATTATCTTCACACTTAGGTGTCCATTCAAATTTAGTTCCCTTATTTTTCAAAGTGTTGGCATGTTTACAGGAAGGTATTCTTGTCATTGATGGCAAGATCAAAGTATGTAGAAATGGAAAAATAGGAACAATGTAAGCTCAGAAGAGATAATGCAGAGGTGCACGAAGAGTGCAAGAGTGTTCTTGTTTATTTGATGGAAAACAAGCAGGCAAGGAAGACCAACAGTGCAGGAATAATTGCATGGAAATATCATAAGCGTAAACTCCATTTCAGAGTTTCAGATACCGGGTATTGGAGGAGTCAAGGAAGCAACTCACGACAAGAATGCTGAAATGGAGAAATGCGAAACACAAAAATCCCAGAAGAAGAAGGACAATTTCTGGTACCGAGAGTTGGAAGAGTCAAGACTCTTCATCATCAGGAGTCCCGGAATCGTGAAATGCGAAATGCCAAAATCCCAGAAGAAGGAGGAAAATTTTAGATACCGAGAGTTGAAGTCTCAAAACACTTCACCACAAGAGTCCCAGAATCGTGAAATGCGAAACGCCGAAATCTCGAAAGCAGGAGACAGTTTCGGATACCAGGAGTTGAGGATGTCAAAAACTCTTACTACAGGAGTCCCGAAGTCGCGAAACTTGAAGTTGCGAAATGTGAAATCATGATATGTCAAAGAATCCATACTAGAGGTTCGGATACCAAGAGTTGGAGATGTCAAGGACTCTCACGACAGGAATCCCGAAGTTGCGAAGTGAGAAAAGATGAAAAGTTGAGCTGACTCCATTTCAGAGTTTCACAGACCGGGAGGTGGAGTTTTCAAGAAATATCACATCAAGAATGCCGAAATCATGATATGAAAAATCGCAAAGTGATCTGGGCCGACAGATCCAGTAGGTGAATGTGGCAGACCACGTCAGAAAGGATAGGCGGAAGACTATGACACATGGCACGATCAGACAACGACAAGTGTCAAGTTGATTTGTCATTTTAGGCCACTGGAAATCACAATTCTAAGTGACTTGTGATAGCCACTTGGGTCACAACACGTCATCGAGTGACGCAAGACTGACCTCACTGTGGGAATTTTTGCTTTGGAAGTTTTTAACTCCATCACTCCCCCAAAGTCCCGAAGGCTGAAGTTCCAGGGTAGAGGATAGTCGTCCGATCACCACGGATCGAGGACCATTGATTTGGAGATCGAAACGCTTGTGTGATTGGAGAGGGTTCATATTCTGGTGGTCACATCATCAAAGAGTTGTAGAGAAAAGATTGAAGCGACAAGCTCCATTTCGGAGTTTCAGAGATCGCGACTTGGAGAGTTGAGATGCCTCACAACAGGATTTCCGAATTGCCGAAATGCCAAAATGCGAAACACATTTTGGCTCATCCTGTGGTCACATCGGCAGAAGATGAAGGAAGGAGCTATTGAAACTAAGCTCAATTTCAGATTTTCAGGGATCTCGACATGAAGTGTCAAGAAACTCTACCACAGGAATGCCGAAATCCTGAAATGCCAAAATGAGAATTAAACGCAAGATCCTACGGATCCAATCCAATGGTGCAGGTGATTTTGATTATGATCAGAGGGATACTGTTGCACTTCATACTATAACTGCTAGAAATGACTGATGATGCAAGATACCAGATATATAAAATATGCAGAACATAAATGAAATGCTAGAAATAACAGAATAACAGTAAAATATCCAGCATAATCTTCACAATACACAGAAATGATTCACGAAATAGCAACAGAAATAACACTTTGAATCAG
>SNQJ01S0208944.1:0-16128 GCA_010110895.2 Picea sitchensis | reverse complement strand
AATTGAGTACCCAAACAAGAAAATAATTCTGTCCAAAAATGTCTAGTGAAGATGGGATCTCTGTCACTTACAATAATCTTTCCTTTTTTATAGACAATTTCAAAATCAAAACCCAATATCTTGGTTACCCATTTTTTTTGTTCTTCTGAAGATAGTATTTGGTCCAAGAAGTATTTAAGACTATCATGATCTATTTTGACCTTGAAGTGCCTACCTATTAGGTAAGGACGCCATTTCTTCAATGCATGTAGTATTTCCATCATTTCCCTCTCATAAATGGGTTTGTATAAGTCCTTTCCATTGAGTGTTCAACTTTCAAAAGCTAGGGAAATTCCTTATTTCATTAGGACAACACCAATTCCATTTGCCAAGGCATCACATTCCACAATAAAGGTTTTTGTGAAGTTTAGAGTGGTCAAGATAGGAGCTTTGCAAATCACCTCTTTAAGTTTCTCAAAAGATTTAGTTGCCTTTGGAGTCCATGAAAATGCATTCTTCTTAGTTAGTGATGTTAAAGGTGCTGCTATTCTTCCATAGTGTTGAACATACTTGCGGTAGTAACATGTCAAACCCAAAAATCCTCTAAGATTCTTCAATGTTTTGGGAATTGTCCAGTCTATCATGGCCTTAATCTTGTTAGGGTCTACCTTGACACCTTCATGAGATACAATATGACCCAAATACTCTACCTCCTTCACTCCAAAGAAACATTTGGATGGTTTGGCATATAAATGTTGCTCCTTTAGTAGTTGTATCACCTTGCCAACATGTTGCACATGATCCTCTCAAGACTTGCTATAGATTAGTATATCATCAAAAAATACTAACACAAATTTTCGAAGGAAGGGCTTGAAAATGGAATTCATCAGCACTTGGAATGTGGAAGGTGCATTTGTAAGGCCAAAAGGTATGACCAAAAATTCATAATGGCCTTCATGAGTTCGGAATGTTGTTTTTGGAATATCTTCTTCCTTCATTCTAATATGATGATACCCTAAATGGAGATCCAACTTTGTGAAATAGATTTCTCCATGTAGTTCATCTAACAATTCATCAATGACGGGAATGGGAAACTTATCTTTAATAGTGATCTTGTTGAGCTCTCTATAGTCTGGACACATATGCCATGAACCATCTTTCTTGAATACCATTACCATCGGTGTAGAGGAAGAAATTTGGCTAGGTATAATAATGCCAAACTCTAACATTTCTTCAACCATGCGCTCAATTTCACTCTTCTGGGCATAAGGGTATATGCATGGCCTGATGTTAGGAGGAACACTGTAATATACTAGATATAAAATGTATGCAGAACTGAAATAAAATGCTAGTAATGGCAGAATAACAACAATATAACCAGAACATTGACCACAATAACACGAAAATGATATAAGAATATCAATAGAAATAACACTTTGAATATGAAAGTAATGTTCACGGGCCTCTTCGAGGGGGCAACCTCCAGTTGAGAAGAGCTCTATTACAATAATATCCAAGCTAGGGTTATCATACCCTCGACTCCTATTTATACTAAAAAGAAGCATCTAGAGGAAGATCCTTCTAGAAGCGGAAGCTTCTATTAGGTCTTCTTACATCCTCCTTATTCTATTTTATTGAAAGGCCTTATTAATATTGACCTTTATAACATGGAATTATATTATTCTATCTACTTTAGGGGTTGGAGGTTAGGACCCTAACATGCTTATAAAACAACCTTGTCCTCAAGGAGGCTTGAGATGATGAGGAAATTGCTTGAGAATGGTAGTTGGTTCCCCAAAATTAGGCGTCTAGCTGGAGTTATATCTTTCAACGTACTAGCATACATCCTTGATGGTTCGACATAAGATGCTCCGCCTAGTCCAAAACTACTTATGGCTATAGCCAAATGGATCCTTCTTCATCTAACTCTGGAAGGTTGAAGCTTGGGTGGCATAGCTCAATCACCTTCTTAAGCATGAAACATGAAAACAAGATGTAGCTTCAAATTGTTGGACAAACCTAACTGATAGGTGACTTGTCCACATGCTTGGAATCTGTTATAAGGACCATAAAATTTGAGCTATCTTCTAAAAATGCTCATCCTTGAGGGAATTATGCTTGTAAGGTTCTTGATTGAAGAAACACTTGATCCCCTTGGGCTGGAATTGGCGTTAGGAGGAAGCCTGGTCTACTGACGCTTCATGCGATTTTGTGCCATGACCATTCTCTTTGAGAATTTACAAAGAATATCCTCTTGAGATATAAGTGTTAGGTCAATTGCACGGACTAAAGGCACGGTAAGTATATGAAGAGGCAGAAGGTGGCTTTTTGTCCATATACGCTTTCAAAAGGAGTCATGTGTAGTTGTATGGTATGAAGTGTTGTACCACCATTCAGCTAGGGGGTAACCATTAGGGACCCACTGATTTTTTTCTTTTCCGATGCAAAACACATAAATATGTTTCCAAACACTTATTGACAACCTGTTGGCCATCGATCCTAGGATGATAAGTTGTGATGAGATGCAATTGATTGCCTTGTATCTTGAACAATTCTTATCAATATTGAAAGTTCGGTGTGATTGGAAATAATAGAGTGTGGCATGCCATGCAACTTGAACTTGATCCATGAAAGTTTGAGCCATAGTGGATCTTGTAAATGGGTGAAGAGACACTTGAAATGAGCATAATTAGAAAGGCAATCAACAACCACCATGATGATGAATTTATTTCCCGATTTAGGTAGAATGGAGTGGCAAATCCATAGAGATATACTTCAAATGGCAGGTGGAATCGGGAGAGTGTATGGCAGTGTGCGACAATTTTATTTATTTCTCCCACTTGTTGTGTTGTTACACATCACATTCAACTAAAAATTCACGAATGTCATGTTTCGTACCTTCCTATAAAAAGGAACATTTGACCCTTTCATAGGTTTTGGTAAGACAGTGCCTACTATAGATTGTATGAAGCTCATAAATTACCGTGGATTTAATCTTTGATATTTTACTTAAATACAAAGCGGCCTTTGTATCCAAAGTTCCTCATGGAACCAAAGAGTACCATGGGGAAGTTGGAGCATTGGACTAAAATTGTTAGATCAGCTGTGAACTTTTGGGATGTAGCGTTCCTGGAAAATGGCTTGGAGCCCATCACAGTCTGATGAATGAAAGAGAAAAAAAGGGATCCTTTGTCTTGATATTTTTGGGAAAGTGCATCCACAACCACATTGTCTTTACTTTCCTTATAAATGATCTCATAATCATATCCAAAGAGTTTAGTCACCCATTTTTGTTGTTAGAGGAAGGGAAATTATTTGTTCCATAAAATGCTTGAGGCTTTGATGAGTGTCTTAATTTGGAAGCGTTGCCCCAAAGGATAAAGGACTTCCTGAGGATCCGACATCATGCGGAATAACCAACATTTCATTTTCATAGATGGATTTTCCCTGGAGTTCTTCCGGATAGTTTTCTTAGTTAAAGGCCAAGGAATTGACCCTTATGCAAGAGGGAAACACCAATTCCTTTCCCTAAGGCATCACATTCCAACACAAAGGTCTTTGTTAAATGGGAAGGCTGAGAATTTGGAGTGGGTACTATGAGCCATCTTCAAAGGTTTGAAGCTTTGATGGCGATTTGTCAATCAATTGAAAGAGTTATTTTTTAGGAGTAGTGAGAGGTGTTGCAATCTTCCCATAATTCTTAACAAACTTGCGATAATACATTGTTAAGCACGGAAATCCATCCAAGCTCTTGAAAGTCTTTGGGTGAGGCTAGTCTTACGTAAGATTCAATATTTTTTTGGATCCACCTTAATGCCATCCTTTCCAAATAGATGACCCAAGTATTATTCTACTTGACCAAAATCCACATTTAAAATTTTAGGGGAAAGAGATTTGGTGTTGAAGCGGATGGAGGGCCTTCGAGCCATATGAGCCGAGATGGTTTGTCCGGAGTTTTTCTATAGATGAAGTGATATCATCAAAAGAAAACCTTTAAAAGACAAAATGGTGGAAAAGAATGAGAACACATGATTTATGAGGATTTGGAAGGTGGAGGGCATTATGTTAAGAACCAAACATCAATATAGCATATAAAACCTCAGGAAAAGTACTCAACGCAGAAAAGATATAATTTCAGATAATAAGCCTCTTGAGGGAGCAGCCTCCTTTTACCCATAAATGTTCAAGTACAAGATGATTCAAAATGAAATGTATCTCCTTGGTATATGGGAGACTAGGAGGAATTATAATTACAAATAATGGCCTATAGCCGGCATAATTAAAATAACATTACTGTCTAAATTGCAACTAATGGCCTAGAGCAAGACATAAATAAAATAGCATTACTAATCTAATACTTCAATTAAGGGTAATGTGCCAATAATAGGGCTTAACATGTCCCTCCTTGAGACAAGTGTTGTCCACTTGATGCTTGAGTAACTCATGGATATACGTATAAAGACTCATCTTCCCAAATTGGATCTTTAGCGGTAGTTTCCTCCATTTAATGAGATATTTCTGAAATGGATCTATTCCTTAGGCTGAGTGAATTCTTGTGTGTCGATTGATGGCTTGGGGCTCGATATCATTTCCTTCCTAGTCAAGTTAAGCCAGTATAGTTTGTTGGGATCTTGTAAATACTATAACTTTCTTTAAGCATGAAACATGGAAAAGCTGGGTGTACTCGTGAAGAAGCTGAGCCAACTCCAATTTGTATGCCATGTTACCAATCTTTTGCAACACCTTATAGGAGCCCATAGTACTTTGGTGATAATTTATTATCCTTCTTGGCTTGCTTGAGGACATCTGTTTGTATGGTTGTAGTCTTAAAATACCCAATCCCTACTTCAAAAAAACTTCTTTCACTACGATGTTGTCCTTGTTGTTGTTTCATGTGATTTTTTGTGTGCCATAGTCGAGGTTGTCCTTTAAGATTTGGAGAACTTGTTGTTGATTCTCGATGTGATCTTCCTTGCTTGAACTATGGAATTTTTCTTTTAGAGAAAGAAGTGATGGAAGGAGAATTGGTATGCTCATAAAAGTGCCATAAATGGTGTCCTTTTGTTGCAGTGTGAAAGGAAGTGTTATACCACCATTACAAGAGACAACAACAACTTGAACCATTGTGCTTGTTTGTCGAGGAGACAAAGCAGCGAAGGTATCCTTCGGACATTTTGTTCACTATCACCGGTTGTCGCCAGTTGAGGATGATAGGATGAGCTATGGAGCAATTGAGTGCAAACAGAAAATAATTCTATCAAAAGTAATCGGTGAAAAATGGGTCTTTGTCACTTACAATAATAATCTTTGGGCTACCATGTAGCTTTTGAGCATCTCCATGAATGCGGTGGCAACTATACTAGATTTGAAGGGGTGAGAGGTGCACAAAAGGGTAATCGTGCTTAAGTGATCTATCAAAATCACCATGATAACCTCTTTCCTTTGAACACAGTAACCACTGTGATACAGAAATCCACTTCATTACTCCTCGGCTAACTTGGGATGGACAATGGTTGTAAAGACCTGGGGTATTAATTTTCCTGGCTTTTGCTGAAAGGCATAACATTCTTCCACAAACCTTTTGAACATCAGTTTTAAAGGCATCCAAAAAATCCTTTTTGACTCTATAGTAGGTTTTCAAAAATCGAGTGCCCTCCTACTGGAGAAGTGTCACGATTCAATAGCACCTTTTGTTTGAGTTGGGGTTTCTTACATAAATATAAGCAATATTTGTACCATAGTGAATCATTTCCATGTAAATGTATCCGTGCAGAATCCTACTGCCAACCTCCAATGAGAATCCACTTTTAAGTCATTCCATTCATCCGCCTTCTATTATCCAATCGGGTTGTTTGATCGAGATAGCACAGAGATAGCCCTCAACATCTTCATCCTTCGTGAAGAGTGCATCTGCCACAACATTTTACCTCCCCTTTTTATAGACGATTTCAAAATCATAACCAGGTATCTTGGTTACACCCTTTTTGTTGTTCTTGAGATAGTCTTTTGTTCAAAGTATTTAAAGGGCCCTTTCGTGTCTGTTTGACCAACAGTGCCCTACCTGTGTAAGGTAGGGCATGCATTTCTCTTCAATGCATGCTGTAGTATTGCCATCATTTCCTTCTCAAATGGGTTTGTGTAAGTCTCTTCCTTGTGAGTAGTTTTGACTTTCAAAAGCCATGGACCTTTCTTCTTGCATTAGGACATCACCAATTCCATTTCCCGTTCATACATTCCATAATAAAAGAAGGTTTTGTGAAGTTTGGAATTAGTCCAGGCAGGAGCTTTACACATCACCTCTTTAAAGTTGTTCAAATGATTTAGTTTCATCGGACTCCATGAAAATGCATCCTTGTTGGTTGGATTCAGACAAGGTACGCTATTCTTCCATAGTTCCAGAAAAACTTACGGTAGTAACACATCAAAAAAATCCTCTAGATTTTTTTAATGTTTTAGGAATCGGCCAGTCCATCATGGACTTAATCTTGATAGGGTCTACCTTGACACCTTCATGAGATACAATACCAAGCTAAAACCTCTACCTCCTTTACTCCAAAGAAACGATTTTGGATGGTTTGGCATATAGTTTGTTGCTCCTTTAAAAAGTAGTTGTAGCACCTTATCGGCAATATTGCGGTGATCCTCCCAAGACACTATAGATTAGTATATCATCAAAAATACTAACTCAAATTTTTCGAAGGAAGGTTTGAAAATGGAATTCATCAACCCTTGGATGTGGAAGGAATTCTTTGCTGAGCCAAAGAGCTGTGACCAAAAATTCATAATGGCCCTTCCGTAGAGTTCAAGTACTGTTTTGGGATATCTTCTTCCTTCATTATGATCTGATGATACCGAGCGAATCCAATTTTGTGAGAATAGATTATCCATGTGGTTAAATAACAATTCCATCAATCCGCGAGGGCTGAAACTTATCTTTAATAGTGATCTTTTTGAGCTCTCTATAATGCGGACACATACATCATGAGCTATGTTCTTGAATACCATTACCGATACTTGAGTAAGAACTTTAGTAGGTCTAATAATGCCAGCGTATAACATTTCTTCAACCATGCGCTCAATTTCACTCTTCACGAACAGGGTATCGTATGGCTGGTGTTAGGAGGAACACTCGCAAGAATTAAGTGAATTCCATGATCATGATTTCGAGTGGGCAGGAGACCTTTGGGAATATCTTCAAATACTTTTTGAATGATTATGTGATCCTTTGGAGATCTTGAGGAATAGATGAAGCAGATGTGTGAACATCCTGAGTGAGAATGGTTTACCAGATATCCTTATGATGCCCCTTTTCAATAATTTTGTATCGTACCATTCAGGCACTTGAAAACTCACTTGCAGACTACTGTGATACCTCTCAGCTCAATTTCTTTCCTTCAATAAAATTTCATGAAAAGTTCTTGAAAATTAAAAATAGCTGTTCCTATTGATTGTATATTGGATTCCTAGTTTAACATTTGCACCACCCATGGAGCTGTAGAAATCATTGGACTATTCATTTTATATTCCCCCATAGTAAAATTGATTGATCGATTGCATTTTCTGAGCAATTGATAGTTCCATTTGCAACCATTACTTGAAACTCTGGTATTTGGATATATAAAAGCAATTGAGATCTTTGGCTATTCTGTATTGAATGAAATTCCATGAGTACTTCTAGAATCAGTGGGACTATTACCTTTTCTTTTTAGGTGTTCTTAGATCTTGAGGGTTTGAGGAGGTGCTAGTCCAACCAATGCATTGCACGATCTCGTGGGAGTTAACTCTTAGGACAGAATTGCTTCTCGTTTCATCTTGGATGGATCTTGTTCTTGTTCTTCTTCCTCTTCACAATCATGTAGAATAATTTCTTCTCTACCACACATATGTCCCTTCTTGTGCCCCATTTATCTGAATTAAAGCGCCGACTTCTTTTTGCTTATCTTTCCTCCAAGTGTTGAGATGTCAACCTTGTAGGTTCAGAGTGTTTTAGAAGAAGGAACATTGTTCTCTATAGATGTTAGGATAGTTCCTTCAGTAGCCATAGCCATATTTTACTTTCAACATTTCTTGCCACCTTAAATGCATTCTCCAATGATTTGGGTTCCCCACAGAAATGACCTCATGTTGAATGTTATCCTTTAAAGTTCCTATGAATGCATGAATCAAGTGCTCACATCACAGAATATCAGTTACCTTTATATTCAATTTTGGAAGTTCTCAATGTGCTCGATGGCTGAACCCTTTTGTGAGATTTATCAATTGTTCAAGAAGAGTGTTATCCTTGTATCCTCATAGTGTGATATCATTTCATACATGAAATTGTCCAAGTGACTAGTGATTTAGAGAACAAAACCAGCGATACCAAACAAATTAGTTAGGTTCTAAATATAAAGAAGCAATTCATACCTTTTGTGTATGGCACATTATGGAATCAAAGAATTGCTCCATGGTATCAATGAGTTAGGTCCTTTCCATCAAGCTTCCTCATGTCAATCTTAGGAACATGGTTGGTCTTCAAATAAAAGTTGGAGTTTCTCCATTACTTGTTACCTTCCTTGAGTCACATCCTTGAATTTCATGGGATGCATTTTTCACTTTTCATGTGTCTTCTCTGTTATGAAATTTTCAATACTTCCATGATCTCCCCTTTTCAAATCCATCTATCTTAGTGTCCATTGGATCCATCCCAGTATCCAACTTAGTTTCCCTTGAATCCATCTTATTTTCCATTGAATCCATCTTAGTTTCCATTGAATGCATCTTAGTATCCATTTTAGCTTCCATTGAATTCATCTTGTTTTGTAGTTCATTTTATGTCCCTAGCATTTCTTCACCTTCATCAAAAGAGTCCAAATGGATTTTGGGCTTGCTTAGTTAATAGAAGTTCCCTTTTGGGTGGCATGTTTACCAAATATGCTTTGAACCTTGATTTTGGTGGTTCTTCTAGACAATATTTTCTTGTTCATGCAGCCCAATTTTGGATAGCAGGTATGAAAATTTATCTTATGTATTTCAAGTATGTCTTCTCTTCAATGCCACCAGATCTGATCAAATTGGATGTGCCAAGTGGACTTTTTCTGATGCTTTCCTGACTTGCTGATTTTGGCCTTTCGAGGAGGTCTCACTTGTATAAGTGTGCCCACTTTAAAATAAGTGATATAAAATTCTGAGACTCTCACCCAAAATACTAAAGCCTGTTCACGATACAATGCAACCAGTCCCACCCAAGTTAGATACTCGGAAGAAGTTATGATTGTTTTTACACAGGAACACCTTCTTGAGACTAGCCAATAGGACTAGTGAGATACCCTATATTACACAAGGTGTATCAAAAATTTAAGATGACCCAGAAGATGGAATTTTACCACAGATAAACAATAATTTCTGTAAATGGTCCCCATAGTTAAGGGTCTGAAACGTTGCAGAAATTTTTTATGTCGAAAATGCTGCAAAGACTCATTTCGGGATGATTCCAAAAACCTATCTTGTACCAGTTATATATCCAAAAGTATAAAGGTATCGGAGATAAATTTTTAACCAACGTACCTTGATCTGTCTTGCCAAAACCCTCCAAGCCGTTCCTTTTGAAACGATGTAGAAAAAGTTATGGCAGAAAATTCCACGGTGTCTCAGGATGTAGCGTGAAACCCCAAGACCTTGAGCTACGATACCATATGTTAAGAACCAAACATCAATATAGCATATAAAACCTCAGAAAAGTACTCAGCACCTTTAAGAGATATGTTCAGATAATAAGCCTCTTAGAGGAAACCTCCTTTACCCACTTAAATGTCCAAGTACAAGATGATTCAAAATGAAAATGTCTCCTTGGTATATATAGGAGACTAGGAGGTATAATTACAAATAATGGCCTAAAGCCGACATAATTAAAATAACATTACCTAATCTAAATTGAAACTAATGGCCTAGAGCCGACATAAATAAAATAGCATTACTAATCTAATATGCTAATTAAGGGTAATGAGCCAATATTAGGGCTTAACATTGCCAAACCAAGAGGCGTGACCAAAATATAGTGGACCTTATGAGTTATAAAGGAATTCTTGGGAATGTTTGCCTCTTTCATGCATATCTAGTGCTATCCTGAATGAAGATCCATTTTAGTGAAGAATCGGGCACCACTCCAATTCATCCAAGAGGTCATCAATGGCGGGAATGGGAATTTGTCTTTGATGGTAGGATTTGTTGAGGAACTGAGTGCAGGACACATTCACCAAGAACATTATTTCTTCAAGACCCTTATGACCACATGAGAAGAGTAGGAGCTCATACTAGGGTGGATAACGTTTTCATTAAGGAGTTCTAGACCATTTTCTCAATTTGTTTTAGGAAAAAGGGAATTGTGATATGGGTGAATGTTGGGAGAAGACTTTCGAATTTACCAAAGGGAATGGAATATGATCATAGACACCACCGGGGAAGGAGGGAGGCCAGGAGTGGGAAAATGCAATTGATGTTTAGAGAAAGGATGGATTGGAGGTCTTATGGTACCGAGGGTGTCTCTATTGCTTATATGGCATGGGAGTTGGTGATAACACGGAATGACCCCTTTTATCGGCTTTTCCATCTTGATGGGAACTAATGATCTCAAGTGAACTATAGATGATACCTTGGAACTTATATTGGTGGCCCTCTGAGGGTCAAATTTCATAGTTAAGTATTTAAAATCCATGAGAATGGGACCCAAATTTCTTAGCTAGTGCTGCACCCAACACAATGTCACAACCTCCCGTAATAGATAGCAAACATATGGGATTTGGTGGTAGTCCTGTTTGGAGATGCACATTTTCACAATGCCTCCATTTCATGGAACCACCATTGGCAATCATGATTTGGAAATTATTGATGACATGGATGTAGAAATGAGTTTCTTGGGAATGTGATGATGAATAAAAAGAGTATAGATTCTTCCATTATCAACTAGAATGATGACCTTTAGATGCTTGGCCGTGGCTGATTAGAATGAGGGTTTGCGGAAGCGAGAGAGAAGCAGGTGAAACATTGAGGGAAATGTCGTTTCTGCTTGGCGAGGAGTGAGGGAGGGTTATGTCGGTGGATTCAAGTGAATCAGACATGGAGAGGGAGTTTCTTTATCTTCTTCCTAAATCTCCTCGGAGATGGCCATAAAAATTTTTTCTTCCTTACACTTGTGGCATGGGAAACATTTTTCATCATGTAAGTTCTAGCGAGGCCCAGCTGAGTTGACATTAATTCATTTCATCCCTGATTAATTTTTGGATCTTTAGTGGAGCAAAGGGAGTAGTGGGATTTAGTGGTTTTAGGGAGAGGGATAAAGGAGGGTTTGCGGTTTTGAAGCGGATACAACGTGTTTTGCTTCTTTATCTCTTTTGTTATCCTCCACCCAACTCTTAGGCCAAACCATGAGTACATGGGTCCGAATCTCATCCTTCAGGCCGCCGATAAAACACTCTCAGAAAAGGAGCATGGACATGCTCTGTTCACAAAATCGGGCCTCGAGAGCCATAAAGTCTTCATACATTCCCTAATTGTTGAAGCATCCAAATGACCCAAATGGTTGAATTATGGAGTGTCCAAGCGTTCATAAATCTTTACCACAAAGTGTGTCTAAGAAATATACCCTTGGTAGTTTTTCTCCATTACCACCATTGCTAACATTCTTGATATAGATGGAGAACACCATATAGGGTTGTAAGTCATCTGTAATGCATTATAAAGAGAAGTAATGTTCCATTTGGGTTATTCAACTAATAGTGGGGTTCGAGCCATCAAGTTTGGTCACATCCACCCACAGAAGGCATAGGTCATGTTGAAGTGATGGATTGCATAGGAAGCATGGGAATGGGAAGGGAATGGTCACCCTTAAATTATGTGGTGAGAAGAGGAAAGGAGTTATATGTGTAGGGATATCACGGTCTAGCTGCTTGATGAAGTGATTCAAGATGGGTGGTGAGGTCTTGTTTGATTTCCCCATTTAGGACTGCATGAAAGTTTGTATTGAGTAGAAAACATTGTACGTTGGAGTTGTTTCACTTCTTGTTGGGTCGAAAATGAGGACTATGTTGCAAAAGGTGTTGAAGTGAGCCTTCAAGTCTTGGCCTCAGTGGGCCATGAGGAGGAACCCTAAGCGGTAGGTGAGGTGAAAACAACTTTTTTGCCGAAAAATGATATGGATAGATGTGATAAAGAGGAGAGGATGAATCCAATGGAATGGAGTCTCAAATAATGGTGAAAACATGTGATAAAGAGGCGAGAGGTGGTTTTTTTTTTTTTTTTTTTCTGAGTTATACTGGCAGTCACGAGGAATCGTAGAGAATGCCAAGAATTCTTAACTTAGAGAAGAAATGTATGTTGCCAGCGGCGAAGACGATTGCATCGGAAATATATCTTGTCTATTTCAATTTGTTTATGTTTTGATCCCCAAGGGTTAGAATTCCAAGGTTCTATAGACCAAAGGGTTTCCTTATGCTATATCTCGATATCACGTCGTGGTCTAATAGTAGTACTCGGACCAATATTTTAGGGCACTAACTAAGGAGGATAGGCTGTACCCTTATCCATACTACTTGATGCATGTACTATAGAGTATCTTCCCTAGTGTTGTTCCCGATGTCACTATAGCAATCAGTGTGTCGGTTATCACGAAGGGCTTCATGTAATATAAACCCGATCATTACATAGGTGTTGTTTGATGCTACCACTTGAAGGAAGTGCCAACAAAGGAGGGTTAAAGGGTGGCCAACCGATTAATGCGACAAATTACCACTTGTATTTGCAGTAGTAATGCAGATCATCAACCGCGGGTTTATGAGCATAAAGGCGGATCGTGGCTTAAAGGCATTCGAATGTCTCTACCACGAAAGATTTAACCCACACTTTACTTAAGGAAAGTGCTACGTCCACTTGTAATATACAGGATATAAAATGTATACCAAAGAACTGAAATAAAAATCTAGTAATGGTAGAATAATAGCAATATAACTAGAACATCCACCACAATAACATGAAAATGATATAAGAATAACAATGAAATAACACTTTGAATCTGGAAAACAATGTTCTTGAGATTCTTAGGGGACAACCTCAGTACGGTTAGTAGAGATCTATTACAATAATATCAAGCTAGGGTTCTCATACCCTCGACTCCTATTTATACTAAAAGAAGCATCTAGAGGAGATCCTTCTAGAAATGAAAGCTTCTAATGGGTCTTCTTACATTCTTTTATTTTATTGAAAAGCCTTATTAATATTGACCTTTATTACATCTAAATATGTTGTTCTACCTGTATTAGGGTTAGGACCCTAACAAACTTGCTCCCAAAAATTAAGTGAATATCATGATCATGATTTCCATTGGGTGGAAGACCTTGGAGATATCTTCAAATACTTTTGGGGTCTTATCATTGATCCCTTGGAGATCTTGAGGAATAGATGGCTTAGATGTTTGAACATATAGTGAGCATGGTGCAATAACACCAGTTCCCCTTTTTTCAATAATTTTTTCATGCCATTCAGAGCTTATCACCTTACCGGGTTTCCTGTGATACCTCTTAACTCAATTGTTTTCCTTCCAATGAACATTTCATGAAAAGTTCTTGAAAATTAAAAGCCATTGTTCCTAATGATTGTAATGCATTTGAAAATATGTACAATGTCAGCACCACCCATGGTTATAGAAATCATTGGACTATTCATTACATATTCCTATAATAAGATTGATCTTATTGCATTTTCTGGAAGCAATTGATAATTCCTCCATCTACAATCATTACTTCGAAACTCATTTGGATATAGAAAGGTGAGATCTTTGGCTAATTTGTTGTGAATGAAATTATGAGTATTGTTTGAATCAATTAGGACTATTACCTTTTCTTTGATATCCTTTGATCTTGAGGGGTTTTGAGGAGTGCTAATTCTAACCGATGCATTACATGATATTGTAGAGTCAACTCTTGAATGAGAAATTGCTTCTACATTTTCATCTTGAGATGGTTCTTGTTCTTGTTCTTGTTCTTGTTCCTCTTCATAATCTAGCAGAATAATTTCTTCTCACCATAGTTATGTCCCTTACTAATACTTACTTTCACAATCAAAGAATAAACCTTTTTCTTTTATTTTCCTCCAATTGTTGAAGTGTCAACCTAGTAGGTTGAGGTGTTTTAGAAGAAGGAGCATTATTCTCTCTATAGATATTAGGATTGGTCCTTCTAGTAGCCATAGCCATATTTTTACTTTCAACATTTCTTGCCACCCTAAATGCATTCTCAATGATTTGGGTTCCCAAAAGCGAACCTCATGTTGGAATGTTATCCTTTAAGGTTCCTATAAATACATCAAATCAAGTGCTCATCACGGAATATTTGTTACCTTTATATTCAATCTTGGAAATTCTCAATGTGCTCTACATTGAACCCTTTTTCTTGGATTTATCAATTGGATAAAAGGTATTGCTCCTTGTATCCTCATAGTGTGCTATCATTTCTTCCATATCATCCAAGTGATGAGTGATTTAGGAGAACAAAGACATCGATATCATACAAATTCATTGGGTTCTAAATATAAAGAAACAATTCATACATTTTGTGTATGTGGCACATTATATAGATCAAATAATTTCTCCATCTGAGTATCATGTGATTGGTCCTTTCCATCAAACTTGCTCAAATTGATCTTAGGAATGTGGATTTGGTCTTCAACCAAAAGTTGGAGTTTTCTCCATTCAGTTCACCTTCCTTGTGTCCTCATCATGAATTTCATTGGGATACATTTTCACTTTAGTGTCCTCTCTATTAGGAAGTTTCTCAACTTCGATGATATCCCCTTTTAAGCCATCCATCTTCATATTTATTGCCTCAAGCAGCTTCAGATTGAATCCATGATCTCTTGTAGTTCATATTTTTGTTACTATTGTAAGTATTTATGTCCCTCGCATTTCTTCACCTTCATCAAGGTCCATGTAGGATTTTCTAGAGGCTTATTTGGTGTAGAAGTTCCCTTTTTAGGTGGCATGTTGGCTAGGTATCACTTTTGAGCCTTGATTCTGAGGTGGTTCACTGTTATTTGGTGTAGAAGTTCCCTTTTTGGGTGGCATGTTGGCTAGGTATCACTTTTGAACCTTGATTTTGAGGTGGTTCTGCTAGACAATCTTTATTATGTTGTATCTCCAAAGTTTTGGCCCTTCTGGGTATGAAACTTTCTTTTTTGTAGTTCTCTGATATTTATTCTCTGCAATGCCATAGGTCTGATCAAAATTGGATGTGCCAAATGGAATTTACAGTGACTTCCCCACAACTTGTTGATTTTTGGGCTTTCCAGGAGATCTAACTTGTATAGCATTCCTTGCACAAAATAATTGATATTAAATTCTGAAACTTTTACTCGATATACTAAATACTGTCAGATATCCAATGCAACTAGTCTCACTCAATTTGGATACTCTAGGAAGATGTTATGATTTTTTTACCTGGAAAACCTTCTTGAGACTAGTCGATAGGACTAGTCAGATACCTTATCTCCCACAGGGTGTATCTAAAACTGTAAGGTGACCCAGAAGCTCAACTTTGTACTACATATAAATTACTAATTTTTGTAAATATCCTCTGGAGTTCAGGGTCTTAATAATTACAGAAAAACATTTATAGAGAAAATTCCACAATGGCTCATTTCAGGATGATTCCAGAACCCTATCTTGCACAAGCTATATCTCCGAACGCATAAGGCCTCGTGAGCTAAAATTGTACCCCAACGTACCTTGATCCGTCTACTAAATATGCTCCAAGTCGTTCCTTCTGAAATGTTGTAGAAAATAAGTTATAGCGAAAATTCCAAGGTGTCTTAGATGTAGTAGAAAAACCCCAAGACCTTTAGCTTTGATACCATATGTTAAGAACAAAATATCAATATAGCATAGAAAAACCTCAGAATAAGTACTCAACGCCTTGAAAAAGAGAGAAATTCAGATAATAAGCCTCTTCGAGGGGGCAACCTCCTTATTCTCACATAAATGTACAATTCCAATATGATTCCAAATTAAAATGTCTCCTTGGTATATATAGGAGACTAGGAGGTATAATTACAACTAATGAAATAAAGCTGACATAAATAAAATAACATTACTAATGTAATATGCCCCAATTAAGGGGTAATGAG